>JBAKBP010028864.1:0-27971 GCA_037953745.1 Lithodes maja | reverse complement strand
CTGTTCTAGTCTCGATTGTTTGTCTTTGAGGTACGCCAGGAGAACGCTTAATTCTTCGGTATTAAGGTTTCTCAAGAGAGCTACCCTTCCCTATAACGTAATATTTGACGCACAGACTTGAGATTTGCACTAGGCTATGCGGCATGCCATGCGCACCAGTATCTCGTATCATTGTGTCTAGCTAGACTATATCAGTCAAAGTAGACATTAAGTATATTAACCTAATTACTCTTTTTATGCATACCCATTTAAGATTATACAAGCATTTCGCAGCCTAGTTTGATGTATGGAGACACAAACGACTTAGGCTCTTTTTGTTGATAGGAATACTGCATTGTCGTGGTAATTATTATTGTTGTAGTGTTTAGGATATTCGTGGCTCCGACGGCATTATATATTCTGCCTTTTTGTGTGCATAGCCTGCACGAGCATTGTTCCGCTGCCTGCCTTTTTGGGTTCCATTTCCGATACGAGCATCTTTATAGCATCTAGCATTTAAAGAAGATTCCTTGTTTGGGTTGAAGGACTTTAGTGCACTTTCTTTCATGCAGGAGTGCCTGACATTTATTGATTAAAGTAACGTAAGCTGTAACTTCTCTTACCACCTTACTTTGCATACCATAACCAAGCACCTTCGGTTATAGGTAGTAATAGGCTGTTTTCACATAACATTGAGCCTAGAGTAGACGCACATTTATTGAGAGTTTGATAGCCTATTATTGCATATAGAACTCTGTAGAGTATTTCTGTTCTTTGTTCACTGGGAATATACATCAGAGGTTGGATCTAGCGCTTTCCGTTGTAGCATTTATGCCATTACTAGTCCAATGAATAAGAGCCCTGATATATTTAAACCTCAATCGTAACAAATGGCGACCTTACCTAGGATTTGGTGAACCTACATTTATTAGCAGGGAACATTTGTTGTTTTGGAGAATATTTTGCGGGGATCAGCAAGAATATATTTTTTTTTGCAACATAGTATAGCCCTTGAGTATTTCCGAGAATTTTTGTGTGTATATTGAGGTATAAGAGTTTGGGGTGCTTCTTTTCTGGATATTGAGGTGGGAAATTTTAGTGAGCATCATGTCTTATACCGGATCAGAGGAGAATGGAGACACAGTACGTAATGTCGAAACTGAGGAACAGCAGTATGATGATATGGTTAATCAGGTGAACTGTGAGGAGGATGCTAGGATATTTTTGCAATGGCCTGTTACTGCCGAGCGGTTGGAGGGTATGGAGCGGTACGGTCTTCAATGCCTGGCCACAGCTATCGGTCATGCGGTTACTAGCAGCATGACCAGGGATAACTTGATAACGTGTGTACTGGGCAGGGTGACTGGTGAGCGAGATGGGTTGAGTGCTCAGAGCCCTTCGGCCATGCTTCCCCTACACTCGACTCCCAGCCGTCCCAGTAGTTTGCCGACCCCGGGTACGCTTCCGCAGATGGGTGGTGACTGGCAGGGTGGGTTGCCCCTGGGGGGACCACCGGTAATTTCAAACATTGTAGCACCTTCACCTCCTCAAGGGTTAACTCCAGAATTATTGCTTCAGCTCGAATTAGCTAAGATCCAGCAGCAAATAGAATCAGCTAAGATCGAAGAGAGAAAATGTCAGCTTCAACAGCAACAAAGGGCATGTGAGCTTCAGCAGCAATTAGAATTAGCCAAGATAGAAGAGAGAGCCAAGATAGAAGAGAGAAAAACTATCAGTCAGCAGCACATAGAGCTAGCAAAAATCCAAGCTGATTTAGAGTCGACTAGGTTCTGTGCCGACATGGACGTAGAGAAGTCGCGAGTAGAGACAACGGGACAGCGACTTGGGGCTGGTAACCGTGTTCATGAGCAGTCTCTCTCGCACTTATTGAAGCTGGTTCCGGTGTTTGATGAGAGTGGTGTAACAGAATTTTTCACACGCTTTGAGAAGAAGTGCCAGGAACATCAGTGGCCAGAGAATAAATGGGCAGCACTTGTATCCTCTAGATTAATAGGCAAGGGTCTTAAAGCCTACGATGCCTTACCTTTGGAGTTATGTATTGTGTACGAGGATCTCAAGGAGGCTGTCCTGAGGGCTTACGAACTGCAACCAGAAACGTACCGTTTGAAGTTCCGGGGTGTAACTAAGGGAAGAGATAGCACCTTTTTGGAACACGCCCGGGACTTGTCCGATGCTATGGGGAACTGGCTCCGATCTGAGAAGGTCACAACATTTGATGAAATTAAGCAGTTAATGATGTTGGAGCAGTTCTTTAAGAGCACGGGCGGTGATCTAACTTTGAACTTGAAGGAGAAAAACCCAAGAACTCTAGTCGAAGCAGCAGAAATGGCTGATCGACGGCTGTCGTTGATTCGGGGTTGCGGGTCCTCAAAGAAGTACGATGTAAGTGCTAAGGACCGTTATCCTCCCCCTCCCCGTAACAATGACACATTTAAACAGAAGAGCCATGAAACTAAAACTGAATCCAAACCTTACACCACACCGTATGTGAAAAGTCAGGGGCTTTTTACATCACAGTATAAGCCGAAACCAAAATTTATGTGTTTTAGTTGCCACCAGGAGGGTCATAAGGCAAATGAGAGCCCTAGTCGACCTGCTCCGGCAGCCGTGTCTTTTGCTCACGGAATTGGAGTGTTCAAGAGGACATCGGAGTTTGTTAGAGGCATTTTTCCGAGGTAAATACACTGCCAGTGCAGAAGGATCCGGAAGGCTTATTCCCTGTCCGTGATGCCTTTAGTGACCACAGGGGACTCGGTTGTGTGGAGTGGGGGGGTAGAAGACATGAGGTGAGAATTTTGCGTGACACTGGGGCATCGCAAACACTGTTGAGAAATTTCACTGGTAAACCTGTCAATACGGCGTGGGTGGTTTGGTTCAGGGAGTTAATGCGACAAGGTCATACCCGCTTGTAAGAATGAAGGTGGAAGTTGATGGTGTGACTCGGGACCTGGATGTAGGAATTGTGGAGAAGTTACCTGTTGGGGGCGTCGACCTCCTTCTCGGCAACGACTTTGCGGGACCTACTTCTGAGGCTCCACCCTTGGTCGTTGCCGAGAAGCCGGCCGACGTGAGTAGGGAGGAGCAGGAGTGAGTTGAGAAGTGTCCGGTGCAGCCTATGGCGTGTATTGTCTCCGGATATCCTGCATCCAGGGAGTCACATTCTGGTCAACAATCTTTAGATCAGCGGAGGAAGGGTACCGAGAAGGGGTTGGAAGTTGATGCGGTTGAGAGTTTAGTGTCAACGGACCTTCTCGGGGACTAATTATTAGGACCACATTTCGAGTCTGGAGAAGACTCAGTAACTGTTCCTGAAGGGGCAGAGGATGGGCTTAAAAAGACGAAAGAGTTGAAGGAGGACAGTGATGCACAGTCGGGAGATGTAGCAAAAGGTACCCTGACGCGTACCCTATGAGAAATGGGTCGGCGAAGACGGTGGTCCGAAGCTTGCTAGTGTATTTTTCCCGGTATGGTTACCCGCAGGGGATTCAGTCAGTCCAGGGACCCAACTTCACTTCCAGCCTCTTTTTGTTCAAGCAATGCCGCAGCATGGGATTGTTGGGATTGTGTCATCTGTGTATCATCCGGAGAGCCAGGGTGTGTTAGAGCGATGGCACTCAGCCTTGAAATCTGTGCTTCGTTGTTGTTGCTTTGAGAGTGGGAGGGATTGGGATCTTGGCCTGCCATGTGTTTTGTTTGCTGTGCGGGAGGTGCCTGGGGAGAGTTTGGGATTCAGCCCTAATGAGCTCGTCTTTGGACACCGTGTCAGAGGGCCTCTCCATATGGTTGAAGAAGTATGGGAGGGCGCAGAAAAACCTTGTTCTATGCTCAAGTGTGTCCTCAACAGTCGAGAACGGATGTTGCGCAGTCTGGAGTTGGCTGGCCGTAATTTGACTAGCTCTCAGGCCCTCAGGAAGGACAGGTACGACCTCAAGGTTGAACTCAGGGAGTTTCACGTGGGTCAGGAGGTGTTGATTCTACTGCCCCTTGTAGGTCACCCCTTATCCGCGAAGTACGCTGGTCCTTATAGGGTGGTTGAGGAGCTATCAGACCTGGATTACTTGGTAGCCACTCCAGACAGACGGAAGCGCAATCAGTTATGTCATGTTAATCCCATGAAGGAGTATGGGAGGCACCCCCCTGAGCCTCTCACTGTGCCTGTGATGACGTTTAGCAGTCAAGGTGGAGAAGGAGAATGGGACAGTCAAGCTCAGGTGGAGGATAACTGGAAGGATAAGAAGTTCAAATGGGCGCCTGAGTGTGAGAAGGTGTTTAGAGAAGTAGAACACCTGTTGTGCACTCACCCGATCCTCAGGGCCCCTGACTTTAGCCTACCTTTCCAACTAGCAACGGAGGCTAGTGGTGTGGGGGCTGGTGCCGTCCTTGTGGAAAAGGACGATGATGGGCTGGAGCATCCTGTTAGTTTCTGCTCGGAGAAGTACAATTCGGCCTAGGGGAGCTGATCTGTTGTCGAGGAGGAGCTGCTGGCGGTTGTGCTTGCGCTGGGGCATTTCGAGGTCTATGTTCCAGCCTATGGTCCGGTCGTTGTAGTTTACCCAGATCATCACCCTCTCAAGTTCTTGGACCAGTTTCACAATCGGAATATGAGGCTGACCAGGTGGTCACTAAGGTTATTGGTATATAACCTGGACATAAGCCATATTGCCAGTTGTGACAACGTGGTTGCAGATGGTCGTTCAAGGGTATATGATCCTGGGTAGATTGACACACGGGTAGCCTCCTGCTTTAGTTTGAATAGTATTTTGCGCTTGGTGCTTGTTGGCTCGCGGTTGTAGCCCAGCGTGTTGGGTCGTAAAGCAGGAGTTGAGTGTTTGGTATAGAAGAAAAAACTAGGCTTGCCCCTATAGTGCAGCCGAAATAAACAAATTATAAACATAAAAAATCAAATAAAAACTCTTTCTTTGATAGTTGATTTTTTTTAGTATGTTATAGCAGTAATTCGGAGTTGCACTCCTCTCAGAATGCTGGGCTAGAGAAGCTCGCTCTTGAGGAGCATAACTACATATAATTTAACCTATGGTGTTGGGGAGGGTTATAATTTTGAAAAATGTTTTGTTGAAGAACTGTGCCAGATATTTTACTGCCGCTGGGTGATGGTGTTACGATCCAGGTTCTCAAAGACACAGGGCTCTTCAACATTGGACTAGATAATGGCAAAATGCAACAACGATAACACTAGATCCAACCCCTGCCTTAAACACTGGAAAACAAAACACCATTACCACCCTGAGTCGTGCCTGGACAACGAGGTATCCTATGACTCGGTAACTGGTGCACACACACTAGGCTGACGCTCGATGAAACAGCCTATTCTCAAACAGTAAAAGATTACTCGATTAGGTTACACAAAGAAAAGATAGTTAACGTGATTAATTATCGTTACAGTAGATACTCAAATAACTGGCACTCCTGTATTAAAGAAAGTGCAATGCTAGTCCTGCAACATCAACTGGAAACTTCTGAAGTAAGTCTGATGCTGGGAAGATGTTCGTAAAGAATCTTGAAAAATTATAATGCAGAATACGGGTCACAATAAATACTAGGACATATAGTAATAATAGGCAGGCGAATAATAAAGACTGCGCAAAGGTAGTAATGCTCGACAACTAAAGAAATGCTTCATGACACAACGCAACAGCCTACTAGGTTTGTGCAACTCAACAACAACCTCGGCTCAAATGTGCAGTGAATAATAATGTTGCATACATATAATAATGGGGGCTTATCTCTAACCAGTATCTGCTCAGTTAATAAAGTCTAGCTGGGGTATCAAGGCAGGGCAACAATGGGTGAGCATGCGGCTCGTAGCCTAACGTTGTCCGAAGGTGGTAAAATGAAGATTACGTTATATGACGGGGATGCTCTCTTGATAAATCTAGGTCTCTAGTACCTAGTTCTATCCTGGCGATCCCTCAGAAGTCAACACAAAGAGGCAGCACTATGTTGTGAGGGATAGGCTATGGCCCTCTCACACCACAGCGCTGTGCTCGCAAAGTAAACCCACCCGAAGACAACTTAGGCTCCCACAGTACCTGTCGATATCGTGCAGGGCTTAGCTAACACTGCACACATCGGAGACAACGACACAGTAACCCTACCCCTAGTCTAGCTTTAGATAACCAAGCAGAATCACTCAACACCTTGCCAGGGAGACATATACCGGTCTACAACCTTCCCGAGAGAGGACACATACGGAAAAGTCTGTCTCTCTAACCTCAATAAAGCATAATACCTCCTTAACCTAATACATGGAAATATCTGAGAGCTTCGCGTACAATACGACTGGTCGACGGTGAACGTCTATGCTGAAACCAGAAGGGATGTTGAGTTTAATAAAGATTAGAGAATGAGAAAGGAGAAGTCGAGAGAGAGAAATAGTATGCAAAGTGGCGAGTATGGGGGACAGAATTGCAAAGGATGTAGGCGATACGCGTGTCAGGCAAGCTCTGAGCTGGTAAAGAACACGAGGCCGCGATGGGAAGGGACTAGTTGACCACCCGGCCGCCAACGCCGTCAGCGCCCAAGCGAGCCACGTCATAGCTCACCCCCGCTGCCAGGTGTACTCCCTCACCCTCTCTCGCTCGCCTCCCACACAAGCAACATTTATATTATAGCGAATATAAAATACAAGGCGCGGTCACAGACCAAAACAAAGACCATTTCTAGACTGTCTGTGGCAACACGACACTAATTAAATAAAGCAGATCATTCTAGGACAACTGTAGCCCATCCCCCCATCCTGGCGAGCGCTAGCGAGCTGCAATGCCCCACGCAACCATTCTGCTAACGCCGGGAGGCATCACACCCCCCCCAAGATATGGGACACTCAACCATGAGCCCATATCTGAACAGGCAGAATGTCGCTAGAATCTGCCACTCCTAACCACTCTGCCACTCATGGAATGCAAGCTCAGTCTCCTCAAAAAAAATACAACAACATTTATATATAAACAAATCTTATCACCCTCCCCAAATATAATACATTAATTCATAACATCATGCTCCCAGAGCGAGCTTTAAGAAGCACAGCCTACTGAGGGAAAATCATCTGCACTCAGTATTCAGCTACAATATTATCTTAAAATTAATTATCTAAAAGAAAGAGTTTTTATTTAATTTTTCATATTTTATTTTAATGTTGATTTTGGCGGCTACTATAGATGTAGCCTAACTTTCTTCTAATCAAAGCCAACAACTCCTGCCCTGCGACCCTACGCTGATGCTACACACGCGAGCCAACAAGCACCAGCGCAAAAGTACACCGCGAGCCAAGACAGGAGGCTATACCAACATACCTGTGGTAGCCTACCCCGGATCCTCCACCCACTACAGGCACTGACTGAACAGCGAGGGTTCTCCTGCAAACAAAGCCAAAACATTATCAGTACCCCCAGCATGCCACACATCCAACTTGCGCTCCGGCAGTCCAACAACACCTGACACTGATAAACTGCCCAGTTCATCGCAAGACTGGCACTTCTCTTCGCTCTTTCCGGCAACGGGGCCTGCCAATAACCCTTCACTAGTTCTACCTTCGTGATGAGCGAGGCAGCCCCGAAGCGGTCTATGGTGACGTCAACTCTGGGTAATGGATAGGCGTCTGTCAGGGATAATGCTTCCACACTCTTGCAATCAACATACACACAGACTCTGCCACCAAACTCAGGCTGCAAAGCCACTGGCAACGACCACTCACGATATCCCTCATCCCTCAGACCCCCTCTCCACACGCCGTCCAGCTCCGCCTTCACAACAGGCTGTCGAGCAGGATTCACACGGCAGGGAACCAACTCGAGCCTTGCACTGTCTCCAGCCTCCATGTCGGATTCTACCCCGTACATCAGGCCTGGAGAAGCAACAAACATGCGGACAGACTGCCACAGCCTAGCAAACAACTCCTCCCGTCGCTCAGGAACAAGAGGCTGCAACCCATCTCGCAGAACAACATGCCCAGTGCCCTCCCACATCTCGTTCACCATATGGAGAGGAGCCCTCACCTGATGCCCGAAAACAAGCTCATTCGGACTGAAACCGAGACTCTCTCCAGGTACTTCTCTTGCCGCGAACAAAACATACGGCAGACCAAGGTCCCAATCCTTTCCGTTCTCTGCGCAATAACATCGAAGCATGCTTTTCAGCGTGGCGTGCCACCTCTCCAACACCCCTTGACTCTCCGGGTGATACGCAGAAGAGACGACAGTGCTGATGCCATGCTGAATCATAGTTTGTTTGAACAGATTAGATGTAAAACTAGAGCCTTGGTCCGATTGCACCTCTTGCGGGTAACCATACCGCGAGCAATACAAGAGCAGGTTCCGGACAACAGTTTTCGCTGTGCCATTTCTCATTGGATATGCATCAGGATAACGAGTGGCCACATCCATGATAGTTAATAGAAATTTATTACCAGCACTAGTAGGGGGTAGGAGTCCGACCATATCAATGATGAACTTACTGAAGGGCGGTCCACTGACAGGAATGGGGTGCAACGGGGCTCTCGGAATTGTTTGGTTAGGTTTTCCAACCCTCTGGCACGTATGACACCTTGCTATCCAGGTTACCACCTGCCCCTTCAACCCCAGCCACCAAAACAATTTTGCTAAAGCCGCCACCGTTTTTCTCACCCCTAGATGTCCTGCCAGTGGTATGTCATGCGCCAACCTCAGTAGGCTATCCCTGCACTCCCGTGGCACCACCAACTGGTCCACTACTCCGGACCCCTCTTGCCAACTACGTTTAGGGTCTTGAAAACGCCTATAGAGGATGCCTTCTAAATAAAAAAAATCTCCTGGCTGTGCATCGCCGTCCTCGTCGAGTTCTACAGCTCCATTAGCACACGTTTGGAGCTCAGGGTCCTCTAGTTGCAACCGACGTATATCTGAGGGTGCCAAGCGATCTAACTGCTCCCGGAGCAATGCATGACCTTCCCCGATACTGGGCTGCTCCCTCTGTCTCTCTCGATGTACATAACGTTGCTGTCGTGGAGACTCGTCATGCCCAGCCTCGTCACTCTCGATGACAGGCCCAGGGGCTACTCCAGAATTAAGTAATGGTGCTAATACTGAATCACCCAGGAGAGCCGCCGAGTCAAAACTCTTAAAACCAACTCCAGCTTTAGCCTCCTCCTGTTGATCGTTCCTCCGCTGGTCTGAAGACGGAGGACTAGGCTGTGACACTTTAGCTGCCCGAGCTCGGGTGACAATACATGCCATGGGTTGTCTGGCACCGCTCGACCTACTCTTGCTCTTCCCTACTCACGTCGGCCGGCCTCTCGGCAACGACTAAGGGTAGAACCTCAGAAGCGGGCATTGCAAAGTCGTTGCCGAGAAGAAGGTCGACGCCCTCCACTGGCAGTTTCTCCACAATCCCGACATCCAATTCACGTGCCACACCATCCACCTCCAACTCCAACCGCACCAGCGGGTATGACTGAGTTGCATTAATACCCTGCACCACCACCACCCGAGCCGCGTTTATAGGGTAGCCAGTCAAGTTTTTCATCAGAGTCTGGGAAGCATCTGTATCACGCAAGACCTCTACTCCATGCTTGCGCCCCGCCCACATCACGCAACCCCGCCCTCTATGGTCGCAAAAAACATCCTGAGCAGGGTTCGAGCCTCCCAGGTGCTTCTGCATTGGCTGTGCCTCAGCCTCTGACGAACTGCCCCGGGCAAACTCAGATGACTTCGGAGACACCAATGTTGCAGGCCAAAGACACAGCTGCTGTAGGTGGTTTGCTAGGACAGACTCTTGCAAAGTGCCCCTTTTTATGACAATGATAACACTCCAACTCCCCTTTGGGCTTCCCTTGGTACTGGGAAGGGCCCGGCCCCTTCTTAAATGGGACGGTGCTAGTCTTGTGGTCAGTCTTGGTAACTCGGGGGGGGGTGGGGCGTCACGCCCCTTGTTACCTGCCTCACTATGCTGGGCAGACCCGCACCCACGAATTAGTGATAGCCGGAGGTCAGCCATCTCAGCTGCCTCCTGTAGAGTTTTTGGTTGCTTTTCTTTAAGGTTTAACGTCAGGTCGCCGCCCGTGCATTTGAAAAACTGCTCTAAAAGCACCAACTGTTTAATGTCGTCAAACGTAGTAGCTTTCTCCGACCTCAGCCAATTCCCAAAGTCATCGGACAGTTCCCGGGCATGCTCCAAAAAGGTGCTCTCCCGACCCTTGGTAACACCCCGGAACTTCAACCTGTACGTCTCTGGTTGTAGTTCGTATGCTCTCAGGACAGCCTCCTTGAGTTCCTCATAGATAATACAAGACTCTATAGGCAACGCATCGTAGGCTTTAAGACCCTTGCCTATTAATCTAGAGGATACAAGTGCTGCCCATTTATTCTCTGGCCACTGGTGTTCCTGGCACTTCTTTTCAAAGCGTGCGAAAAATTCTGTAACACCACTCTCATCAAACACCGGAACCAGTTTCAATAAGTGCGAGAGAGACTGATCATGAGCACGGTTACAAGCCCCAAGTCGCTGTCCCGTTGCCTCTACTCGCGACTTCTCTACGTCCCTGTCGGCACAGTACCTAGTCGACTCATCTTGGATTTTTGCTAGCTCTATGTGCTCATGACTGATAGTTTTTCTCTCTTCTATCTTGGCTAATTCTATTTGCTGCTGGATCTTAGCTAATTCGAGCTGAAGCAATAATTCTGGAGATAACCCTTGAGGAGGTGAAGGTGCTACAATGTTTGAAATTACCGGTGGTCCCCCCAGGGGCAACCCACCCTGCCAGTCACCACCCAACTGCAGAAGCGTACCCGGGGTCGGCAAACTACTGGGATGGCTGGGAGTCGAGTGTAGGGGAAGCATGGCCGAAGGGCTCTGAGCACTCAACCCATCTCGCTCACCAGTCACCCTGCCCAGTACACACGTTATCAAGTTATCCTTGGTCATGCTGCTAGTAACCGCATGACCGATAGCTGTGGCCAGGCATTGAAGACCGTACCGATCCATACCCTCCAACCGCTCGGCAGTAACAGGCCATTGCAAAAATATCCTAGCGTCCTCCTCACAGTTCACCCGATTAACCCTTTTCATCATGCTGCTGTTCCTCAGTTTCGACATTACGTACTGTGTCTCCATTCTCCTCTGACCCGGTATAAGACATGATGCTCACAAAAATTTCTCACCACAATATTCAGAAAAGAAGTACGCCAAACTCTTATGTAGCACTATTCACTTGCCAAAAATGTCTGAAGACTCTCAAGTGCTATACTACTTTGCCAAAAAAAAATTAACGTGCCCACTATATTCCTCAATAAAACAAATGACCACAACAATCCTGCAATTATCTCTTAGTTCACAAGATCCTGAGCTAGGTCGCCATTTGTTACGATCCAGGTTCTCAAAGACACAGGGCTCTTCAACATTGGACTAGATAATGGCAAAATGCAACAACGGTAACACTAGATCCAACCCCTGCCTTAAACACTGGAAAACAAAACACCATTACCGCCCTGAGTCGTGCCTGGACAACGAGGTATCCTATGACTCGGTAACTGGTGCACACACACTAGGCTGACGCTCGATGAAACAGCCTATTCTCAAACAGTAAAAGATTACTCGATTAGGTTACACAAAGAAAAGATAGTTAACGTGATTAATTATCGTTACGGTAGATACTCAAATAACTGGCACTCCTGTATTAAAGAAAGTGCAATGCTAGTCCTGCAACATCAACTGGAAACTTCTGAAATAAGTCTGATGCTGGGAAGATGTTCGTAAAGAATCTTGAACAATTATAATGCAGAATACGGGTCACAATAAATACTAGGACATATAGTAATAATAGGCAGGCGAATAATAAAGACTGCGCAAAGGTAGTAATGCTCGACAACTAAAGAAATGCTTCGTGACACAACACAACAGCCTACTAGGGTTGTGGAACTCAACAACAACCTCGGCTCAAATGTGCAGTGAATAATAATGTTGCATACATATAATAATGGGGGCTTATCTCTAACCAGTGTCTGCTCAGTTAATAAAGTCTAGCTGGGGTATCAAGGCAGGGCAACAATGGGTGAGCATGCGGCTCGTAGCCTAACATTGTCCGAAGGTGGTAAAATGAAGATTACGTTATATGACGGGGATGCTCTCTTGATAAATCTAGGTCTCTAGTACCTAGTTCTATCCTGGCGATCCCTCAGAAGTCAACACAAAGAGGCAGCACTATGTTGTGAGGGATAGGCTATGGCCCTCTCACACCACAGCGCTGTGCTCGCAAAGTAAACCCACCCGAAGACAACTTAGGCTCCCACAGTACCTGTCGATGTCGTGCAGGGCTTAGCTAACACTGCACACATCGGAGACAACGACACAGTAACCCTACCCCTAGTCTAGCTTTAGATAACCAAGCAGAATCACTCAACACCTTGCTAGGGAGACATATACCGGTCTACAACCTTCCCGAGAGAGGACACATACGGAAAAGTCCGTCTCTCTAACCTCAATAAAGCATAATACCTCCTTAACCTAATACATGGAAATATCTGAGAGCTTCGCGTACAATACGACTGGTCGATGGTGAACGTCTATGCTGAAACCAGAAGGGATGTTGAGTTTAATAAAGATTAGAGAATGAGAAAGGAGAAGTCGAGAGAGAGAAATAGTATGCAAAGTGGCGAGTATGGGGGACAGAATTGCAAAGGATGTAGGCGATACGCGTGTCAGGCAAGCTCTGAGCTGGTAAAGAACACGAGGCCGCGATGGGAAGGGACTAGTTGACCACCCGGCCGCCAACGCCGTCAGCGCCCAAGCGAGCCGCGTCATAGCTCACCCCCACTGCCAGGTGTACTCCCTCACCCTCTCTCGCTCGCCTCCCACACAAGCAACATTTATATTATAGCGAATATAAAATACAAGGCGCGGTCACAGACCAAAACAAAGACCATTTCTAGACTGTCTGTGGCAACACGACACTAATTAAATAAAGCAGATCATTCTAGGACAACTGTAGCCCATCCGCCCATCCTGGCGAGCGTTAGCGAGCTGCAATGCCCCACGCAACCATTCTGCTAACGCCGGGAGGCGTCACAATGGGAAGTGGAGATATAGCATGGGTTCTAACCATCAGATTTTTGTGAGCCTTGGGGCCTCTGAGAAAAATCTTGGGGGGGGGGTGTGACGTTAACCACTCCGTTAGAACCGCATGGCTTGTCCTACAGTGACTCACTAGGATCGCCAGGGCAGTGGATGGGGCTACAGTTTATGTATTATTATTATTATTATTATTATTATTATTATATGAGATGCCGAAGTCTCCAACCAGGGTGCAGAAACACCATCAAGATCAATCCACACAAAACACCCGGAGGCACTGGAGAGAGACTATGGCAACTTAGGAAACAATAAAAACATACACTATATACTGTACTGTACATATACACATATTAAACACAGATAACATATTATGCAGTGGAGGATATCAAGCTTAAATATAATACAATAAAATAGAATAAAATAAGTTTAAAAATTAGAATTAATGCTGCAAAAAAGCATTAACTCTAGACTTAAAAATGGAGATATTAGCTGAATTGACTAGCTCATTTGGCAACTTATTCCACTAGTCAACCATGGCCGGCACAAAACACCGTGAAAACTGTGTAGTAGAAAAATTAACACGGCTCATGGCAAGATAATTAAGATTGCTTGTGAATCTAGTTGCACGAGCCCGGACATAGGGCCCAGGCAGAACCCCATGTAAGGGATGCTGAGGGTTGTTAAAAACTTTAAATAAAAGACTAAGGGCACCAACTTTACGTCGATGACACAGATCAAGAGACAAATTAGGTAGAATAAAACTGATGGAATTTAGCGACCTGTCAAGCAACTTGAGATGGCAGTCAGCTGCTGACAACCAGACAGGTGAGCAGTACTCGAAATGTGGCAAAATAAAAGCATAAAAAGACTTGATAACTGTGGCGTCACAAGCAAATGTTTTATAAACCTTGCGAAGCAGACCAATTTTTTGGGAAATGGAAGAGGGGAAAGAACGAATATGCTTTTCAAAAGTAAGTTTGGGATCAAGAGTAACTCCTAACAAACGCAGAGTATCCACATTCTCAATTTGCTCGCCAGAAACTTGTAGATAAGGATGGGGAGGATCCAAGGTACGAGATCTGCTGATGATAATGGAGTGTGTTTTACTAGCATTAAGTTTCATGCCCCAATGTTCACACCATGATGTAATTTTGGCTAAATCCCTATTCAGAGCAGTAGCAATTACGTGTCGATCTATTGGTGATGCAATTGACGCATATAAAGTTGTATCATCAGCATAGGAGATTGGTTTATTTTCAAGCTCGGAACACAGGTCAGCAGTAAAAATAATAAAAAGCAAAGGCCCAAGGACACTGCCTTGTGGAACACCAGAAACATCAGTAACAGAAGGGGAATGACACCCATCAATGACCACAGACTGAGATCTTTTCGTCAAAAAATCTTCAAAGATCCTTAAAAAATTGCCACCAATACCAATGAGCTGTAACTTAAACAGAAGTGCTTTATGGTTGACTAAATCAAAAGCAGAACTAAAGTCAATAGCCACGACGCGAGACTCATGTCCCTGGTCCAATGAAGATTGCAAGTCATGGGTGAGTGTCAGAAGTGCATCACATGTACCCCGTCCCTTACGAAAACCAAACTGTGAGTTTGGTATCAAATTATGACTATTACAATAAGAGGAAAGGCGTCTGGACAAAAGCCTCTCATAGAGCTTGGATAGGATAGGTGTAATGGAGATAGGGCGATAGTCATTAGGAGATGATGAGGCAGTATTTCCCTTTGGAATAGGAGTCATAATAGCCTTACGCCAGCAAAGAGGAAAACTACCTGATTAGAGTGTGCTTTATTTCATATGAAAGCTCGTGTCATGGGCAGTCCAGAAAGGCTCTTTGTTTTCACCCATGTCAAGGCTTTATATATTTAATTGTAAAGTATATGTTTTATCATTAACTAGTAATGATGGGATCTGGGAGAGAGAGAGAGAGTAGAACAGAGTGAGAGGGAGCGCGCAGTGTTTTTGTCCCGCTCGATGACGTCACGGCTGGCTGCCTCGTGGGGGTTGGTGGAGAGAGGTCCTTACCATGCTGCTAGCTCCCTTGCTAGTGGCTAGAAGACTTGTAACCGCTTTTTCCCACGCGGCTCGAGCTAGTGCGAGTATATATACAGTTCCTCGCCACTCTCTCCCTCAGATCTGGTTTCTAGAACGCATTCATCTTTATCCCTTGCTATCTGTCTCCCGCTCCGCACCTGAGAATCTTTTCCTCTGCCTAACTCTCTCTTTTTTCATATCTTTCACCACCTTTTATTAAGACTATATCCCCTCTGGTTAACTCTGCAAAATCAGCTTCATGCTGGCCAGTTGTATTGTGCGTTAAGGTCTGATATAAGCCATGTATGTTAGTTGTTAAGATAAGTTGATCACGAAGCATTGGTTGGCATTCATATTGTTTAGTACTGCTTCCTTTAATTATTAGTGTTCTGCTGGATTAGATAATGCTAGACTAGGAGTCTGATATTATAAGGTATTGTTTCCTATGAGTGCTGGCTTTAGTTAAAAGCTGCACGACATACCTGAGAACTGGAGTTGATTGAGTACATTCTAGTCTGTGTGCCATTGAGAGTAGAGCATGCACGAATGAGGGCTTTTTGCCTATACCATTCTGCACTGTTCTAGTCTCGATTGTTTGTCTTTGAGGTACGCCAGAAGAACGCTTAATACTTCGGTATTAAGGTTCCTCAAGAGAGGTACCCTTCCCTATAACGTAATATTTGACGCACAGACTTGAGATTTGCACTAGGCTATGTAATGCGGCATGCCATGCGCACCAGTATCTCGTATCATTGACTCTAGCTAGACTTTATCAGTCAAAGTAGACATTAAGTATATTAACCTAATTACTCTTTTTATGCATACCCATTTATGATTACACAAGCATTTCGCAGCCTAGTTTGATGTATGGAGACACAAACGACATAGGCTCTTTTTGTTGATAGGAATACTGCATTGTCGTGGCGATTATTATTGTTGTAGTGTTTAGGATATTCGTGGCTCCGACGGCATTATATATTCTGCCTTTTTGTGTGCATAGCCTGCACGAGCATTGTTCCGCTGCCTGCCTTTTTGGGTTCCATTTCCGATACGAGCATCTTTATAGCATCTAACATTTAAAGAAGATTCCTTGTTAGTGTTGAAGGACTTTAGTGCACTTTCTTTCATGCAGGAGTGCCTGACATTTATTGATTAAAGTAACGTAAGCTGTAACTTCTCTTACCACCTTACTTTGCATACCATAACCAAGCACCTTCGGTTATAGGTAGTAATAGGCTGTTTTCACATAACATTGAGCCTAGAGTAGCCGCACATTTATTGAGAGTTTGATAGCCTATTATTGCATATAGAACTCTGTAGAGTATTTGTGTTCTTTATTCACTGGGAATATACATCAGAGGTTGGATCTAGCGCTTTCCGTTGTAGCATTTATGCCATTACTAGTCCAATGAATAAGAGCCCTGATATATTTAAACCCCAGTCGTAACAACCTCCATACCGGTCAGACCTCATTTAGCAAGCTAATGCTATTGTGGCTTCAGTCACTATCCCCAACTCTCAACAGAATAAACTACTAATATACAAAGTACCTAGTGTACCATAGCCGGTACGGTGTACCCCTATGTCAATATTGTGACCTACATACTGGTCAGACCTCATATAGCAAGCTAATGATAGTGTGGCTCCTGACCCTATCCCCAACCCTCAACACAATCCACCATTAACACAACGAGTACCTGGTGTACCATAGCCGGTACAGTGTACCCCTATGTCAATATTGTGACCTACATACCGGTCAGACCTCATATAGCAAACCAATGATATTGTGGCTGCAGACACTGTCCCCAACCCTCATTACAATCCATTATTAATAAGACGAGTACCTGGTGTACCATAGCCGGTACAGTGTACCCCTATGTCAATATTGTGACATCCATACTGGTCAAACCTCATATAGCCAGCTAATGATATTGTGGCTCCAGGCCCTAACCACAACACTCAACACAATCCACTATTAATATAACGAGTAGCTGGTGTACCATAGCCGGTACAGTGTACCCCTATGTCAATATTGTGACCTCCATACCGGTCCGACCTCATATATCAAGCTAATGATATTGTGGCTCCAGACCCTATCCCCAAACCTCAACACAATCCACTATTAATATGATGAGTACCTGGTGTACCATAGTCGGTACAGTGTACCCCTATGTCAATACTGTGACCTCCATACCGGTCAGACCTCATATAGCAAGCTAATGATATTGTGGCTCCAGACCCTATCCCCAACCCTCAACACAATCCACTATTAATATAACGAGTACCTGGTGTACCATAGCCTGTACAGTGTACCCCTATATCAATATTGTGACCTCCATACTGGTCAGACCACATATAGCAAGCTAATAATATTGCGGTTCCAAACCCTATCCACAATCCTCAACACAATCCACTATTAATATAACTTATACCTGGTGTTCCATAGCCGGTACAGTGTACCCCTATGTCAATATCGTGACCTCCAGACCGGTCAGACCTCATTTAGCAAGCTAATGATATTGTGGTTCCAGACCCTATCCCGAACCCTCAACACAATCCACTAATAATTATGACAAGTACCTGATGTACCATATCCGGTACAGTGTACCCCTATGTCAATATTGTGACATCCATACCGGTCAGACCTCATATAGCAAGCCAATGATAGTGTGGTTCCCGATCCTATCCACAACCCTCAACACAATCCACTATTAATATAACGAGAACCTGGTGTATCATAGCCGGTACAGTGTACCCCTATGTCAATATTGTGACCTCCATACCGGTCAGACCTCACATAGCAAGCTAATGATATTGTGGCTCCACTCCCAATCCACAATCCTCAACACAATCCGCTATTAATATAACGAGAACCTGGTGTATCATACCCGGTACAGTGTACCCCTATGTCAATATTGTGACCTCCATACCAGTCAGACCTCACATAGCAAGCTAATGATATTGTGGCTCCACTCCCAATCCACAATCCTCAACACAATCCACTATTAATATAACGAGTACCTGGTGTACCATAGCCGGTACAGTGTACCATTATATCAATATTGTGACCTCCATACCGGTCAGACCTCTATTATTGCATATAGAACTCTGTAGAGTATTTGTGTTCTTTGTTCACTGGGAATATACATCAGAGGTTGGATCTACCGCTTTCCGTTGTAGCATTTGTGCCATTACTAGTCCAATGAATAAAAGCCCTGATATATTTAAACCCCAGTCGTAACAACCTCCATACCGGTCAGACCTCATTTAGCAAGCTAATGCTATTGTGGCTTCAGTCACTATCCCCAACTCTCAACAGAATAAACTACTAATATACCAAGTACCTAGTGTACCATAGCCGGTACGGTGTACCCCTATGTCAATATTGTGACCTACATACTGGTCAGACCTCATATAGCAAGCTAATTATATTGTGGCTCCAGACCCAATCCCCAGCCCTCAACACAACCCACTATTAATATAACGAGTACCTGGTGTACCCCTCTGTCAATATTGTAACCTACATATTGGGCAGACCTCATATAGCAAGCTAATGCTATTGTGGCTCCAGACCCTATCCACAACCCTCAACATAATCCACTATTAATGTAACAAGTACCTGGTGTACCATAGCCAGTACAGTGTACCCCTTTGTCAATACTGTGACCTCCATACCGGTCAGACCTCATATAGCAAGCTATTGATATTGTGGCTCCAGACCCTATCCCCAACCCTCAACTCAATCCACTATTAATATAACGAGTACCTGGCGCACCATAGGCGGTACAGTGTACCCCTATTTCAATATTGTGACCTCCATACCGGTCAGACCTTATATATCTAGCTAAAGATATTGTGGCTCCACACCCTATCCACAACCTTCAACACAACCCACTATTAATATAACGAGTACCTGGTGTACCATAGCCGGTACAGTGTACCCCTCTGTCAATTTTGTAACCTACATACTGGGCAGACCTCATATAGCAAGCTAATGATATTGTGGCTCCAGGCCCTAACCACAACACTCAACACAATCCACTATTAATATAACGAGTAGCTGGTGTACCATAGCCGGTACAGTGTACCCCTATGTCAATATTGTGACCTCCATACCGGTCCGACCTCATATTTTTTTTTTTTTTTTTTTTTTTTTTTTTTTTTTTCTATATTCCAACTACTCCCTCTCGGGCATAGGCTGAGAGCCTGTACATTCGACCGCTCAACACGGTGAAGCCCGTGAGGTCTTGTTCCAGTCTGGGGAGTGAGACATGTGAAGCATCCATCATGGCTCGAAGCAGCTCCATCTCTGAAGCTGCTGGTTGCTTCGCTCAAGTGCTTCACCGTCTCACCCTCCAGACTCAGACCCTCACTCTCAGAACGCCACCTATTGAGCAGTGAACTCACTAGGCATTGTCCCCCTGTAACATATTTTGAATATGGGAATATTCATACAGTGTTATTTAATCAGGGAACAATGAGGGTATTTTTTTGGCATTTCGGTGGGCTTTGTGGTAATGCACTGATACTAGGTACAGCACAAATTCAATCCCAATAATATCTTCCCATTGACATATCGGGATTTGAACCCGGGTCCATTGGATTACCAATCCAGTGGCATGACCACTCCACCACACCTCCCCTGTGATATCATATATCAAGCTAATGATATTGTGGCTCCAGACCCTATCCCCAAACCTCAACACAATCCACTATTAATATGATGAGTACCTGGTGTACAATAGCCGGCACAGTGTACCCCTATGTCAATATTGTGACCTCCATACCGGTCAAACCTCATTTAGCCAGCTAATGATATTGTGGCTCCATTCCCTATCCACAACCCTCAACACAATCCACTATTAATAAAACGAGTACCTGGTGCACCATAGCCGGTTCAGTGTAACCCTATGTCAATAGTGTGACCTCCATACCGGTCAGACCTCATAATATTATAGCAAGCTAATGATATTGTGGCTGCAGACCCTATCCCCAACCCTCAACACAATCCACTATTAATATAACGAGTACCTGGTGTACCATAGCCAGTACAGTGTACCATTATATCAATAATGTGACCTCCATACCGGTCAGACCTCATATAGCAAGCTAATGATATTGTGGCTCGAGCCCTATCCGCAACCCTCATCTCAATCCACTATTAATATAACGAGTACCTGGTGTACCATAGTCGGTACAGTGTACCCCTATGTCAATACTGTGACCTCCATACCGGTCAGACCTCATATAGCAAGCTAATGATATTGTGGCTCCAGACCCTATCCCCAACCCTCAACACAATCCACTATTAATATAACGAGTACCTGGTGTACCATAGCCTGTACAGTGTACCCCTATGTCAATATTGTGACCTCCATACTGGTCAGACCACATATAGCAAGCTAATAATATTGCGGTTCCAAACCCTATCCACAATCCTCAACACAATCCACTATTAATATAACTTATACCTGGTGTTCCATAGCCGGTACAGTGTACCCCTATGTCAATATTGTGACCTCCAGACCGGTCAGACCTCATTTAGCAAGCTAATGATATTGTGGTTCCAGACCCTATCCCGAACCCTCAACACAATCCACTAATAATTATGAAAAGTACCAGGTGTACCATATCCGGTACAGTGTACCCCTATGTCAATATTGTGACATCCATACCGGTCAGACCTCATATAGCAAGCCAATGATAGTGTGGTTCCCGATCCTATCCACAACCCTCAACACAATCCACTATTAATATAACGAGAACCTGGTGTATCATAGCCGGTACAGTGTACCCCTATGTCAATATTGTGACATCCATACCGGTCAGACCTCACATAGCAAGCTAATGATATTGTGGCTCCACTCCCAATCCACAATCCTCAACACAATCCACTATTAATATAACGAGAACCTGGTGTATCATAGCCGGTACAGTGTACCCCTATGTCAATATTGTGACCTCCATACCAGTCAGACCTCACATAGCAAGCTAATGATATTGTGGCTCCACTCCCAATCCACAATCCTCAACACAATCCACTATTAATATAACGAGTACCTGGTGTACCATAGCCGGTACAGTGTACCATTATATCAATATTGTGACCTCCATACCGGTCAGACCTCTATTATTGCATATAGAACTCTGTAGAGTATTTGTGTTCTTTGTTCACTTGGAATATACATCAGAGGTTGGATCTAGCGCTTTCCGTTGTAGCATTTATGCCATTACTAGTCCAATGAATAAGAGCCCTGATATATTTAAACCCCAGTCGTAACAACCTCCATACCGGTCAGACCTCATTTAGCAAGCTAATGCTATTGTGGCTTCAGTCACTATCCCCAACTCTCAACAGAATAAACTACTAATATACCAAGTACCTAGTGTACCATAGCTGGTACGGTGTACCCCTATGTCAATATTGTGACCTACATACTGGTCAGACCTCATATAGCAAGCTAATTATATTGTGGCTCCAGACCCAATCCCCAGCCCTCAACACAACCCATTATTAATATAACGAGTACCTGGTGTACCCCTCTGTCAATATTGTAACCTACATATTGGGCAGACCTCATATAGCAAGCTAATGATATTGTGGCTCCAGACCCTATCCACAACCCTCAACATAATCCACTATTAATGTAACAAGTACCTGGTGTACCATAGCCAGTACAGTGTACCCCTTTGTCAATACTGTGACCACCATACCGGTCAGACCTCATATAGCAAGCTATTGATATTGTGGCTCCAGACCCTATCCCCAACCCTCAACTCAATCCACTATTAATATAACGAGTACCTGGCGCACCATAGCCGGTACAGTGTACCCCTATTTCAATATTGTGACCTCCATACCGGTCAGACCTTATATATCTAGCTAAAGATATTGTGGCTCCACACCCTATCCACAACCTTCAACACAACCCACTATTAATATAACGAGTACCTGGTGTACCATAGCCGGTACAGTGTACCCCTCTGTCAATTTTGTAACCTACATACTGGGCAGACCTCATATAGCAAGCTAATGATATTGTGGCTCCAGACCCTATCCACAACCCTCAACAGAATCCACTATTAATGTAACGAGTACCTGGTGTACCATAGCCAGTACAGTGTACCCCTATGTCAATACTGTGACCTCCATACCGGTCAGACCTCATATAGCAAGCTATTGATATTGTGGCTCCAGACCCTATCCCCAACCCTCAACTCAATCCACTATTAATATAACGAGTACCTGGCGTACCATAGCCGGTACAGTGTACCCCTTTTTCAATATTGTGACCTCCATACCGGTCAGACCTTATATATCAAGCTAAAGATATTGTGGCTCCAGACCCTATCCACAACCTTCAACACAATCCACTATTAATATAACGTGTACCTGGTGTACCATAGCCGGTACAGTGTACCCCTATGTCAATATTTTGACCTACATACCTGTCAGACCGCATATAGCAAGCTAATGATATTGTGGTTCCAGACCCTATCCCGAACCCTCAACACAATCCATCATTAACATAAAAAGTACCTGGTGTACCATAGCCGGTACAGTGTACCCCTATGTCAATATTATGACCTCCATACCGGTCAGACCTCATATAGCAAGCTAATGATATTATGGCTCCATACCCTATCCACAACCCTCAAGACAATCCACTATTAATATAACGAGTACCTTAGTGGGTATAGTGTACCCCTATTTCAATATTTTGACCTCCATACCGGTCAGACCTCGAATAGCAAGCCAATGCTATTGTGGCTCCAGACCTTATCCCCAACCCTCAACACAATCCTCTATTAATGTAACGAGTACCTGGTGTACCATAGCCGGTACAGTATACCCCTATGTCAATATTGTGACCTCCATCCCTGTCAGACCTCATATATCAAGCTAAAGATATTGTGGCTCCAGTCCCTATCCACAACCTTCAACACAATCCACTAATAACATAACGAGTACCTGGTGTACCATAGCCGGTACAGTGTACCCCTATGTCGTATTTTGACCTCCATACAGGTCAGACCTCATATTGCAAGCTAATGATATTGTGGTTCCAGACCCTATGCACAACCCTCAACACAATCCACTAATAATATGACGAGTACCTGGTGTACCAATGCCTGTACAGTGTACCCCTATGTCAATATTGTGACCTCCATACCGGTCAAACCTCATATAGCCCGCTAATTATATTGTGGCTCCAGGCCCTAACCACAACCCTCAACACAATCCACTAATAATATAACGAGTACCTGGTGTACCATAGCCGGTACAGTGTACCCTTATGTCAATATTGTGACCTCCATACCGGTAAGACCTCATATAGCAAGCTAATGATATTGTGGCTCCAGACCCTATCCACAACCCTCAACACAATCCACTATTAATATAAAGTGTACCTGGTGTACCATAGCCGGTACAGTGTACCCCTATGTCAATATTGTGACCTCCATACCGGTCAGACCTCATCTATCAAGCTAATGATATTGTGGCTCCAGACTCTGTCCCCAACCCTCAACAGAATCCACTATTAATGTAACGAGTACCTGGTGTACCATACCTGGTACAATGTATCCCTATGTCAATAGTGTGACCTTCATACCGGTCAGACCTCATATAGCAAGCTAATGATATTGCGGCTCCAGACCCTATCCCCAACCCTCAACACAATCCACCATTAACATAAAGAGTACCTGGAGTACCATAGCCGGTACAGCATACCCCTATGTCAATATTGTGACCTATATACCGGTCAGACCTCATATAGCAAGCCAATGATATTGTGGTTCCAGACCCTATCCACAATCCACTATTAATAGAACGAATACCTGGTGTACCATAGAAGGTCCAGTGTATCCGTATGTCAATATTGTGACCATACCGGTCAGACCTCATATAGCAAGGTAATGATATTGTGGCTCCAGACACTATCCCTAACCCTCATTACAATCCACTATTAATATGACGAGTACCTGGTGTACCATAGCCGGTACAGTTTACCCCTATTTCAATATTGTGACATCCATACTGGTCAAACTTTATATAGCCAGCGAATGATATTGTGGCTCCAGGCCCTAACCACAACCTTCAACACAATCCACTATTAATATAACGAGTAGCTGGTGTACCATAGTTGGTACAGTGTACCCCTATGTCAATACTGTCACCTCCATACCGGTCAGACCTCATATAGCAAGCTAATGATATTGTGGCTCCAGACCCTATCCCCAAGCCTCAACACAATCCACTATTAATATGACGAGTACCTGGTGTACCATAGCCGGTACAGTGTACCCCTATGTCAATAATATGACCTCCATACTGGTCAGACCTCATATATCAAGCTATTGATATTGTGGATCCAGACCCTATCCTCAACCCTCAACAGAATCCACTATTAATATAACTAGTACCTGGTGTACCATAGCCGGTACAGTGTACCCCTATGTCAATAGTTTGACCTCCATACCGGTCAGACCTCATATAGCAAGCTAATGATATTGTGGCTCCAGACCCTATCCACAACCCTCAACACAATCCACTATTAATATAACGTGTACCTGGTGTACCATAGCCGGTACAGTGTACCATTATATCAACATTGTGACCTCCATACCGGTCAGACCTCATATAGCAAGCTAATGATATTGTGGCTCCAGATCCTATCCACAACCTTCATCTCAATCCACTATTAATATAACGAGTACCTGGTGTACCATAGCCGGTACAGTGTACCATTATATCAATATTGTGACCTCCATACCGGTCAGACCTCATATAGCAAGCAATGATATTGTGGCTCGAGACCCTATCCACAACCTTCATCTCAATCCACTATTAATATAACGAGTACCTGGTGTACCATAGTTGGTACAGTGTACCCCTATGTCAATACTGTCACCTCCATACCGGTCAGACCTCATATAGCAAGCTAATGATATTGTGGCTCCAGACCCTATCCCCAAGCCTCAACACAATCCACTATTAATATAACGAGTAACTAGTGTACCTTAGTGGGTACAGTGTACCCCTAATTCAATATTTTGACCTCCATACCGGTCAGACTTCGAATAGCAAGCCAATGATATTGTGGCTCCAGACCATATCCCCAACCCTCAACACAATCCTCTATTAATATAACGAGTACCTGGTGTACCATAGCCGGTACAGTATACCCCTATGTCAATATTGTGACCTCCATCCCGGTCAGACCTCATATATCAAGCTAAAGATATTGTGGCTCCAGTCCCTATCCACAACCTTCAACACAATCCACTAATAACATAACGAGTACCTGGTGTACCATAGCCGGTACAGTGTACCCCTATGTCATATTTTGACCTCCATACAGGTCAGACCTCATATAGCAAGCTAATGATATTGTGGTTCCAGACCCTATCCACAACCTTCAACACAATCCACTAATAACATAACGAGTACCTGGTGTACCATAGCCGGTACAGTGTACCTCTATGTCAATATTGTGACCTACATACCGGTCAGACCTCATATAGCAAGCCAATGATATTGTGGTTCCAGACCCAATCCCGAACCCTCAACACAATCCAGTAATAATATAACGAGCACCTGGTGTACCATAGCCAGTACATTGTACCCCTATGTCAATATTGTGACCTCCATACCGGTCAGACGTCATAAAACAAGCTAATGATATTGTGGTTCCAGACCCTATCCACAACCCTGAACACAATCCACTATTAATATAATGTGTACCTGATGTACCATAGGCGGTACAGTGTTCCTATATGTCAATATTGTGACCTCCATACCGGTCAGACCTCATATAGCAAGCTAATTATATTGTGGCTCCAGACCCTATCCCCAGCCTCAACACAACCCACTATTAATATAACGAGTACCTGGTGTACCATAGACGGTACAGTGTACCCCTCTGTCAATATTGTAACCTACATACCGGGCAGATCTCATATAGCAAGCTAATGATATTGTGGCTCCAGACTTTATCCACAACCCTCAACAGAATCCACTATTAATGTAACGAGTACCTAGTGTACCATAGCCGGTACAGTGTACCCCTATGTCAATACTGTGACCTCCATACCGGTCAGACCTCATATAGCAAGCTAATGATATTGTGGCTCCAGACCCTATCCCCAAACCTCAACACAATCCACTATTAATATAACGAGTACCTGGTGTACCTTAGTCGGTACAGTGTACCGCTATTTCAATATTGTGACCTCCATACCGGTCAGACTTCGAATAGCAAGTAAATTATATTGTGGCTCCAGACCCTATCCCCAACCCTCACACAATCCTCAACTAATATAACGAGTACCTGGTGTACCATAGCCGGTACAGTATACCCCTATGTCAATATTGTGACCTCCATACCGGTCAGACCTCATATATCAAGCTAAAGATATTGTGGCTCCAGTTTCTATCCACAACCTTCAACACAATCCACTAATAACTTAACGAGTACCTGGTGTACCATAGCCGGTACAATGTAACCCTATGTCAATATTGTGACCTCCTTACCGGTCAGACCTCATGTAGCAAGCTAATTAAATTGTGGCTCGAGACCCTATCCACATCCCTCATCTCAATCCAGTATTAATATAACGAGTACCTGGTGTACCATAGTCGGTACAGTGTACCCCTATGTCAATTCTGTGACCTCCATACCGGTCAGACCTCATATAGCAAGCTAATGATATTATGGCTCCATACCCTATCCACAACCCTCAACACAATCCACTATTAATATAACGTGTACCTGGTGTACCATAGCCGGTACAGTGTACCTTTATGTCAATATTGTGACCTCCTTACCGGTTAGACCTCACATAGCAAGCTAATGATATTTTGGCTCCACTCCCTATCTACAACCCTCAACACAATCCACTATTAATATAACGAGTACCAGGTGTAGCACAGCCGGTACAGTGTACCCCTATGTCAATAATGTGACCTCCATACCGGTCAGATCTCATATAGCAAGCTAATGATATTGCGTTCCAGACTCTATCCCCAACCCTCAACACAATCCACTATTACTATGTCGAGTACCTGGTGTACCAAAGCCGGTACAGTGTACCCCTATGTCAATACTGTGACCTCCATACCGGTCAGACCTCATATAGCAAGCTAATTATATTGTGGCTCCAGACCCTATCCCCTGCCCTCAACACAACCCACTATTAATATAACGAGTACCTGGTGTACCATAGCCGGTACAGTGTACCCCTCTGTCAATATTGTAACCTACATACTGGGCAGACCTCATATAGCAAGCTAATGATATTGTGGCTCCAGACCCTATCCACAACCCTCAACAGAATCCACTATTAATGTAACGAGTACCTGGTGTACCATAGCCAGTATAGTGTACCCCTATGTCAATACTGTGACCTCCATACCGTTCAGACCTCATATAGCAAGCTAATGATATTGTGGCTCCAGACCCTATCCCCAACCCTCAACTCAATCCACTATTAATATAACGAGTACCTGGCGTACCATAGCCGGCACAGTGTACCCCTATTTCAATATTGTGACCTCCATACCGGTCAGACCTTATATATCAAGCTAAAGATATTGTGGCTCCAGACCCTATCCACAACCTTCAACACAATCCACTATTCATATAACGTGTACCTGGTGTACCATAGCCGGTACAGTGTACCCCTATGTCAATATTGTGACTTACATACTGGTCAGACCGCATATAGCAAGCTAATGATATTGTGGTTCCAGACCCTATCCCGAACCCTCAACACAATCCACTAATACTATGACGAGTACCTGGTGTACCAATGCCTGTACAGTGTACTCCTATGTCAATATTGTGACCTCCAT
>JBAKBP010028863.1:0-27971 GCA_037953745.1 Lithodes maja | reverse complement strand
TATGATTAACCGGTTTGATATTTAGAGATGCATACAAATATGGGGGGAATGCCGTAAGGATGGGTGAGTTAATTTGGGATGAAGAGATGCAAGTCCCACTCCTATTCTGTCCATCTTTCCCACCCAAGAATTAAAACAAAATTTTCTTAGTCTTTCCTATACTCAACAGGTGAACTCTGGAACTCTTCTGCAATCAATCTTTCCTTCATCCTATGACTTTGACTGCTTTAAACTTTGTGTGTCCAGGCATTTTGACCCCAACCTCCCTTGAATTTGGCTCTCTGTTACCCTATTAGCTTTGGGAGAGTCACTCTTTACAGGCAGCTTACCTTTTGTCTCCTTCATACACAATTAACCCCTCCAGCCCTAGCGTCGATACTCTATCGACGGCTATTCTCGCCCTTATTTACTGCTGTTATAGGACATGTAGAGGGTTGATATTCGTATGGAAACTACTTTAGGATACCGCGCAACAAAAGCAGCAGTTGGCAACTTTCCAAGTACGGCTAGGCGGGCGTGAGAGTACGTGAGGCATAGCGTTTCAGTAGATGATTTCCCTCGCGAGTGACACACCATGTCCGACCGCCAAAGCTCTCGACGCCGTGCCTTACACCGTGAAGTGAGTGATGAGGAGGCGATATCAATGTTTTTTTATTACAAGGATAGTGATACAGAATCATCTGATGAAGAGTCCGAGGAGGATTACCAGCCATCACTGGAGGAGAACAACTGTAATTAACATGACTTGCTCGCCTGGTGTATAAGGGCTGTCTGGTGGGGGCTCATCTTGCTGTAGACCTTGGCAATACTTGAGCTATTGTAGGCGGTCTGTGAAGAGTTGCAGAGAGTTTGTCTTGGTGGTAGTGCTTGGTGTAGTGGCTAGATGACGATAAGGGATTAGGAGTGGAGCTTTCCCAAATATGCGTTCGTGTGGGGTACTACCGTCTTGTCTTAGCGTGGGCAGGTATTCATCCCCCATTGAATGATTTTTATTTTTGCAGCCCAATCGTCGGTGTTTAGTACCATGACTAATCTGGTTCGTAATTGATCGGCAAGACTGCGATGATTTCTTTCAAACACAGAGTTCCCTTTTGGCCAGTATTGAGAGAAATGTGAAATTTTATATCCAAACAGGTTGGACAGTTCTGCCCATACTTGTCCTAGAAATTCAGGAGCGATTTCTGAATGAATGGCTTGAGAAAGGAGATTACGTGATTAAGCATGTGCCATGGTTTGGATGCAACCAGTTTCCAAGACGGTCCTGGTGTTCTGGTGGTGTCTTTGCCCAATGCACAGGCTCTGCAAGATTCAAGTATGTTTTTTTCAAAGTCAGTTGGATTGGCAGTCCCGTAAATGTTGTAGAAGGACTGGGTGAGTTTCTTTTGACGCAGATGGATGCCATTGTGTTCATTTAATGTTCTCATCAATTGTTCTGCTTGTTCTGGTGTTACTACAATGTGACCTGCGTGGGTGTAGAGTTTATCCCCTACTCTGTTAACCAGTGTGTCCGGTTGATGACCCGGATTGTGAGCTTTCTGCCTCACAGGTACCACAGGTAACAATTTTGTTGGTGTCATACACGACCTATAGCCAGTACACTTGGCAGGGTCAGTTTTAGACCTGACGGAGCTAGTATCACACTTATCAGGGCTAGTATTTAACTCAGCAGGGCTAGTAGCGAAACTAGCATGAGGGCCTGTCATAGACCTGACAAGGCTAGTATCACATTTAGCAGTGACCAATATGATATGAATATACTCGCATAAAATCAAGTATTAGTGGTAGAAACTTGGTTCTTATTTTCAAAGCTTCCTTAATCATTGCCATAAGTCTGGAACTATATTCCATAGCCACATATCATTTACCACATAGGTTAAATGCGCGCATACAGTGAAGCATTTTTGTTTGTGATAACTCTTCGCATAACGGGCATGAAAATATTCATTTCAAATCAAATAAGTATGGGACCTACATTTGTATGATACCAATATAAAGAGCTTAAGGGGAGGCTGACCGTTTGTTTGGTCTAATAATTAATTTATTCATATAATATTTTAGTTTCCTCCCTAGACTTCCATTCAGCTTAGAAAAACACCCCCTAGACCCCCATCAAGATAAATTTGTACATTTTTCGTTAGAAAAAAATCCCTGCCGAAGGCCGGTTCCTCTTAAAATTGCAGGCTCGCTATCGCTTGCCAGGAAATAATCGACACCTAAATGGCACAAAAGGTCTTAAAATTGACAACGAAATGGGGCAAAAGGTGTTAAAATCGCCAAACTAATGGGCCGAACGTCTTATAATCTCAAAACTAGTGGGGCTAAACATTAGGGAGAAAGTGATCCAGAAAAACGGTCTACCTCCCCTTAAAACATACCATTTACTTTGCTCCCCCAAAAATTATGTTGTCACTGAAAAATATCCTAGAAATTGTATGTTCAATTACGCATGGATGGAATTGTATGTTCAATTACGCATGGATGGAATTTGTTCAGCATACATTTTCATGATGATAATTTCAGGTTTTGCTATTTTTTCTACCCTTTCCTCGTTTAATGTATGTATAATAAAGTATAAAAAAGTGTTATTCAGTGAGTTTCCGAAATATCTTGAATTTAAGGGAGTATAATTCATTATTGGGGAAAACTGTCTAAATATGAATTGTTCACGACAGGCATTAGAGGGTTCATGTTTTGTTTTCAGTAATATTGTAGTATTGCCTTCCCTTTATCTTCTGATGTAAAGTAAATTATGGTTAAGGTGATAATTGTGGGTGAGAAATTAGCAATAGTTGGATAGACGATAATATTTATGAAAAAGATAATAAACCTTATCAAAACATTCAAAACTTTTGCCTGGTGAGTGTAACGGTTAATACATGATCTATTTATACCTTAACCCTCTCACGTTTCACGACTCCGTTGACGTTGAGAAGGATATAACTAGATTCAGTTACTGTACATACATGCCTCCACCCCTACCCTACGTTATATAAATACATATTTGAAATAACTCCCTACCATTAAAACATACAGGTACAAATTTCAATGTTATTTTTGTAATGCATTCTCCTACCTTGTCATTGTATTTGTGAACTACTATTACCCCATGTCCAAGTTACTTCTTCGGTTAAATAAATGATATGTCCTATATTTGTGCATCTGTTCTATGAATTGGTTCATCCAGTTGATGAACCCCTGTAAATAAAGTGTTCTAGTGAAAATCATAAGATTCATAGCATTATATAAATATATGTTCATGATATGTAACAAAGTCTTACATGCCAAGATAACACACGTCAAGCTTTTCCAAAGAGTTGTGTTCTCAATCTCTTTCATTAAGCGGCAGTAATGATATTCTGCTGACACTGTGTAATGTGTACACTCGCCCTCATTAATATTCATGAGTAATTATGACAAACTGTGTAAAGGAGGAGTTATTATTGGTGGGTGCTGAGTCAGGGGGGCGTAGCATGCATTAAGCACCTTTCCCATCTCCAAGAATATAGCGCCGACTTGCCACGAACCTCAAACCGTGATGAATCGTGAGACCTACACACGTTTAGCTTTGCTAGCGACCAGACAATATCTTGCTGCGCTTGTCTACAGTAAACGTCATTACCGTAGATTCACTATTATGGGTTTGTTACGATTGGAGTGAGAGTTGAATATCAAAATAATTGAATTGGAACTAGCAATACAACGACAGTTGCAACAGGGAAACAAATAAAAACAGCAAAAAAGGCGAGCACACTGGACCAAACTTTGGTTGCTCAGAGAGCTTCATTTGGAGTTTATGAAAACTTAATGAAGGAACTTTAAACCGAACACACCACCAACTTCAGGAGTGTTTATTCTGTTTAAAGGTCTCATCACCAATGCTGCCCCAACTTGCCAATCAGGAGGCATTATTTTGTCTATTCTTTGCTTGCCTGTCTGTCTGCTTGTTTGTTTGTTTGTATGTGTCTGCCTTGCTGTTTTTCTGCCAGTCTGTTTATCTGCCTTTCTGTCTATCTTCCTGCCTTATGTCTGACTGCCTTTCTGTATGTCTGTCTGCCTGTCTCAGCTTGATTTGCGCATACTAATTGTAATAGAGGTGGATCATATATAATTTGTAGAACTGAAACACTGGAATATGAATTCACAAACATTTAATTGACAATTACTAACTTCCTAGCATTTAAATATAATATATCCATTCTGAATTGCATCTATAAATACGTGATACATACATCATTCACGGAAATACATACCAAACACAAACATAAACATCTATATTAACACAGATAGATCAGTGGGAATTTCATACCCGTCAGTCATGTGCAAAACATTGATGAAATATATTATGCAATAGTGACTACATCAATATTAAAACAGAATAATTATATTCTGTACATGAACTTTGCTGTTAATAATTTCATACTTGTCAATTTTTAGATAATTAAGAACGTTGATGGGTCATGGATGAGTCACACGTTTTCCAACATGTTCACAGAATATATGTATATAATTATGTACAACAATCGTACCCACAAAGCAGTAAATGCCACTGATAAAACTTATATTAACCCCTTCTGTACCGATGATGTACATTTCATTATATTCTGGCAACTATTAGACGATTTCATTGAGCTTAGGAAGGACGTATGCTAATTAAAAGGCTACAAACTATCCCAATGAATCCTTTTACCTACCACATATCCTTCCTAAGCCTCATTAAATCATCTAAAAGTAGTTGAAATTATATTAAAAAGACGTCGCCGGTACAGAAGGGGTTAACAACATTGCAACATTCTTCATAAGCTTCTGCTGTCGTAAACCATAATATCTATACTTCAATTTGAATCTGTATAGAACCCAAACGAGACAATACAATGCCAGTTTTCTATATATCCCAGATGTTTCACAATTTGTTCGTTTTAGCCGTTTCAATAAGATGTCGCTTTTCTCCATTATATTTTAGTTACCCCTAGACGATTGTCCACACCCTGATAATGATACCATGGGATTAAAGGATTAGTTAGTTGAGTGCATTAAGATAAACACAAATATATACAGTATATACAGTATATACAGTATATACAGTATACATGAATAGAATGTTCACAATATAATTAGTATATATCAAATATTCAAAATCAAATACCTGTACAAGAAATACAAAAATGCCTACCTATATTTACGGCATATAAACTTGCTCTAAAAATGTACATACATGTTATATAATATTGGCACACACATTTTGCACAATCAGCTGTTAGCGAAATATAAAGTAGCATTTCCTTTACTTGATTGGAATATATTAAAAAATGTATCTTGAAAATGTAAATAGAATCAATGTGTATTATTATGTTACCTCCACCAACCGACTTTACTCCTAAACTCAATTAATGAAATCAACAAATACATGTGGCAGTCCAGGGATTCGAACCTAGGATGCTCACACCGAAATTCAGTGCATTTATCCATTGCGCTACGAAGACAGTTAAAGAATGGTGGACAAGCCTACGATTTATTATGCAGTTTCGAATCCTGCATATCAATCTAAGCATGTACACATGTACTTTCCAACTGCGCTATCATAGGCCTTGTTTAAGAATATATTTTTTAGTGAGAGGAATAACAGAAAAATCTTGGAGATAACACCATTCCTTTGCTGCAATCGCAGGACCGAATAAGCAATATCCCTCCTAGTGGCACTTGTAATGAGCACTGGGCTGCCAACTGTGGGATGATATTTAACCCCTACAGTACCGGCGACGTGTTTTTGTTTTGATTTCACCTGCATTTAGAGTATTTTCTGAAACTTAGGAAGGATATATGGTCGCTAATAGGATTAATTTAGATAGTCTGTGAACTTTTAATGGGTAAATGTCCTTCCTAAGCTGATTAAAATAATCTTCATAATTGCCAGAGTATAATGTAATGATGTCACCGGTACAGTATAGGTTAAAGCCTCCCCGGCACCACCTTCATCCGTTTCCACAGAGCACCTCACTAATCCGGTCAGATGAATTTCTTGGTCGCACTACTCGCCCACCGTCAGGCAATCCTTCACACCATAATTCTGGTTCGCCAATTATAGGGTCGCAGCTGCAGTTGATTGTAATACAAGTAGTATGACTGCCACACACAATAAGAATAAGTAGACAACTGCTTGGTGCCGTACTCAATAATCGCCGGAATTAACGGAAAATACTGGTTGTGCCAACCCAAGGCCAAACGAATACACCCATGATAATATTTGTCATCAAGATACAATTTAAGACTGGTCTCTTACACAATTGTGTAGTTTATTTGACGTAATACCACTGTAGAGAGGTTGCAGTATTAATACTGGAGGAATAGGGATTGCTTGTGCATACAGGAGCCACTACTTGCCATCATATTAAGATATTATTATTAACTGTAGAATTATATAATCTGCCACCCCATCTAGTTAAAGAAAATATTAATATATATATATATATATATATATATATATATATATATATATATATATATATATACTGTATATGTATATATATATTTTGTTTCTATGTGATTGAGGGAGGCAAAAGGCAGAACTGCCTATAGCGAGTGCCTCCCCCATAGTTGAAAGAGTGACAGTGCTAAAATCAAGGGACGTTCGAGCCAAAATGCCTGGACACACGGAGTTTGAAGTAATTTAAGTCATAGGAAGAGGGAAAGACTGATTCTGGGAGAGAGTTTCAGAGCTCAGCTGTTGAGTAGAAGAAAGACTGAGAGTATATATATATATATATGTTTCTAGTCTCTCAGTGGGGATCGAACCATCGACCATCAGAACGATAGCCGACGCTTAATCAATTACACCACGGCAGTCGGCTATCGTTCTGATGGTCGATGGTTCGATCCCCACTGAGAGACTAGAAACATTTAGTGGCTCACGTGTATTTGTGATATATTCTCAATATATATATATATATATATTGTAGTATTTATTTCTAAATCTGTTATGGTACTACTACTACGGGGTGATAATTCGACAGTCATTTAGAAGTTCGTATATTTTATTTAACAGACTTCCTAACTACTCTAATAATAGGTTCTTGGCTCCGGCCGAGATGAGTTCAAGACGCAGATTGAATATTACGTTGATTCATGCTAGGTTGCACTTTGGACCCTTAACGCCTTACGAGCGGGCCCGTCAGTAACTTCTACTACCCGTCAAGCGGGTGGTTTTACCCTAAACGACCTTGTTTCCGTGCTCTTTTTCATGCATAAACAAGAGCCAGAGCGTAATACAATTATATATCCCTGAAAGGGCGATAATTGAGCTTTCCAATGGCACCAGAACCATCCTTCTACGACCACGCGTTCTCTTGCAACGATCGTACAAGACTAAGGAAAAATCCCTAAAATACGGTAATTTCCTTACATAATTCCCTGTGTAGCGAGGCAGTGAGTGTGGGTGTGTGTGGAGCTGGGCCCAGTGCTGGCGCGAGAGCCGTGCCGAACGGTCAGAGTCGGCCTACGCTCCTCCCCCCCGCTCGTCTCTCTCTCAGAGCCAAATATTGCTCAGAATTGCACACCGCCTGAAGTCGGTCCCCGCCACATAGTCCATGGTTCTCTAGACCGACTTAATTCTACCCCCGCTAGACAAGGGTTAAAGTTCCCGTTACTCCCTAACTGAATCCCCGCTATTCAGGTATTGACTCAAAGTCGGCTTCGATCCTACGACCCGTTATTAGTGATTAATCCTAAATAATTAAAAATCAAAACCCTGCTGTGTCTTTTATTGAGACCAGGGCCTAATGAACCATTTGCTCATTGCCTAACAAAAACAAAAGTGATATTCTTTCCTCTACTCTATAGGTTTTCCCACGTTTACTGAGCCTTCTGTATCCTTTCTTAATACCAAGGCTATAACACATATAATCTATCTCCTTAATACATAGAATCGATTTATTCCTTTGACTCAACCGTCGTTACTACACAAGTACCTCCACAGTACTTAAGAGTACTTAAAGATACTCAACACGGCTTTCGTAAAAAACTTTCCTGTTTAACAAACCTCTTAGACTTCTTCCACGATATCCTCAACCTCTACAATGAGAGTAAAGCTGTAGATATTATATACCTTGATTTTCAAAAGGCCTTTGACAAAGTTCCCCACAAACGTTTACTGCTAAAACTAAAAACGCATGGAATACAAGACGGTGTGTTGAAATGGATAGAAAATTGGCTCAGCGACAGAAAGCAAAGAGTAGTCATAAACGGTAAGGCATCTAAATGGACCAATGTAAGTAGCGGGGTACCCCAGGGATCGGTACTAGGACCAATTCTCTTTCTAATTTACATCAACGACATAGATGAGGGTCTCACCTGTACAATCTCAAAATTTGCTGACGATACAAAAATTGCAAATAGCGTACTCTCAAAAGATCAAGTTGACGATATGCAACACAATCTAGATAAATTGTCACATTGGGCTCAAATTTGGCAAATGAGTTTCAATGCGGATAAATGTAAAGTACTACATATCGGATACCTAAATGAGAAAGCAAACTATTCGATGAATGGCACTCAGCTTAACCCTCCAGCCCCGGGGGCTGTAGCTCGCGACTGTACTGCTGTACCGGGGGTTTTGACGATCTTTGGCCTATGTTAACTACTCTGTAAATCAATGAATATGGCATGTAATGTTGTGAATAAAAAAGAATAATGTTCCACAAACCTTCCTCTGTCGAATGGCGTTGAGTAGAGGTCTCTAGCCCCTCTGGTTGCATAATGGTGAGCGCGGGAAGACGAGTGCTTTTTTATGCGGGAAATTCCTCCCGCGTCCGAAAGCGTCGGCCCGGCCAGGGCTACGACGCACCTAGCCGCTCGCCGCGCCAAAGTATTTATCTCCCTTAGACGATTTTAGTGTTTGATATTGAGAATGTGATGTTTATTTGATATTTTCTAGTTATTTTGAGGCCAATTATATAAAATATGTTTATTAGGGTATCACTTTCACTGATATTGGTAATTTTCACTCGATACCGTACATTTTATTAGTAATTGAGGTATGTTATTGTTGTATTAGGCACTGATTATTCGTTATCACAGGTGTTTATTATACTATGGCCATCAAATATTAGGTCTTGTGTCACTTTCACTTTGACAAATATGCTTTAGAGAGTGTCACTGTCACTGATAATGCTCATTTTCACTCGATACCGTACATTTTATTAGTAATTGAGGTAGGTTATTGTTGTATTAGGCACTGATTATTCGTTATCACAGGTGTTTATTATACTTTGGCCATCAAATCTTAGGTCTTGTGTCACTTTCACTTTGACAAATATGCTTTAGAGAGTGTCACTGTCACTGATAATGCTCATTTTCACTCGATACCGTACATTTTATTAGTAATTGAGGTAGGTTATTGTTGTATTAGGTACTGATTATTCGTTATCACAGGTGTTTATTATACTTTGGCCATCAAATCTTAGGTCTTGTGTCACTTTCACTTAGTTATATGATTTGTAAACGTTTTATATACAATTTATTGTGTCTTTTTTCACTGATTTATATATTTCTATAGGTTCTAATCATATGAATGTCACTTGGTATATACGTACATATGTGTCACTTTCACATATTATTATGGTGGAATTGTATTTGTATCAATTTTCTCATAATACTTGACTTTTGTATTATAATAAATTGGTTTTCTTCCACTTTTTGCCTATATATAATTATAGTGTACATATTGTCATTTTATTTGGCAATTTCAGTATGATTATTAGAACTCCAGCTTGGAGTGGTAATCAAAGAAGCACTCTACAGCACAGAGTGCCACCTTGCACGTAACACACTCCATGGTTGACTTTTTACCTGGGTTCGGCCTCACCCTGCTGTTGTAGCAGACATGGCACCGCTTCTGCTGTGTTCTTCGTGATTCATTCTGAGGCAGGAAAACAAGCCTGTGCCTAAGCAAGTATGGACCAGACTGCAAGCGGTCGAGAACGGCGGGCCCAGCATGTGCCACTGCCCTCTGTGGCGTAGCATACTTCTCCAGGAGCTCCGTCAACACCTGCTTTTGGAACCTCCGCAGGCTATTGAACTTCAGGGGTGGGTTCTCATTCCGAAGCCTGTATATATTATAGGCATTCAGAACTGACATGTCCACCATATGCAGAAAGAACTTTTTGTACCATCTGCACGAGGTACGCAGGCAGTCAATGAAGCCTATCTGCATGTCGGACTTGTCCACCAGCCTCATGTTGATGTTGTAGTCCAGGACAGCATCGGGCTTGGTCACCCTGGCCTGGGTGCGGCGATCCACCTTGCCAGTCTCCACCATTTCCCCCTTGTGGATGGTGGTCAGGAGGTTGACCTTCCGCTGGTCGTGCCAGTGGATAGCCAGAATGGGCCCCGACTTCTTGAAGACATCACCTTTTTTGGTCTTTGGAGGGAAAGGTGGCATGCCCTTCCTTTTCCCTCGTACTGTGCCTACAGTCCCCGTCTTGCGCTCATGCAGGTACTGTGAGAGAGTGGGGGACGTGTAATAGTTGTCCGTGTAGAGGACGTGATTCTTATGGAAGTAGCGGTCCATCATGGCTTGCACCACTGCTCCGCCAAAGCCAATGAGGGGGTCCACAAGCACGTCCCCTTCCTTCCCGCTGTAGACCAGGAAGTCCAGGACATAGCCAGTTTGGCAGTCGCACAGCACAAAGAATTTTATGCCAAAGCGATGTCTTTTTGAGGGGATGTACTGCCGGAAGCTGAGTTTTCCCCGGAACAGCACAAGAGACTCGTCAATGACGACCTTGCGGAAGGGCTTGAAGTAGGAGGTGAAGCGTTCTCGCATCATCTCATACAACGTCCTAATCTTCCACAGCTTGTCTGAGCGGTGGACGTCGGTGTTGGTGACAAGATGGAGCGCTGCGAGGATATCAAGGTACCGGTCGCGAGCCATATATTTCCCGAAGGCAGGGGTGGAAATCAGATCATTGGTGATCCAATAGTCAGGCAACCTATGCTTCTTGACATGAGGCATTAGCATGGTGAGTGCCAGGAACACCATGAATTCTTTATGAGTCACTGGGGTCCACTTCCTCATATGGCCCTTGGTCACCTTGCCCAAAAAGTGGACCTGGAATTGGTGCTGCTTGTTTGTCTCTTTGACAACATAGCCTACCACCTCCTCATCAAAGAATGCCTCAAATAGTTCGTGTGGTGGAGCATTGGGGCCTGCAGGAAAATTGGGGGAAATGCCTGAACCCTCCAGTGCCTCATCAAAAGCTGGCACATCAGGGTTGTATTCATCCCCATCAACTATGTCTTGCCACTGAAAAACGTAGAATGGGTCTTGTCTACGCCGACGAGGAGCTCCAACTGGTGGCCCAGCACGCCCACGGCCAACTCGGGAGGCGCTCCCTAGGGCGGCGAGGGTGTCGGCCAGGGCGGCGGGCAGGAAGACGGGAAGCACGAAGCCGGGCCAAGCGGGTGGGTCGAGGGTCGTCGATGTCCATATATTCATCGTCATCGTGGTCATCTTGCCCTGACGGTGGACCTATGTAATCATGGCCAGAGTCTTCAGAGAGGTGCCCTTCATCATCAGTGGCCCCCACATAATCTGGCGGGGAACCAGTGATGCGTGGGCGGCGTGCGGGTGGGCGAGGTGGGGAAGGAGTGGCAGGTGAGGCTGTGTCCTCCCGAGGTCCCGGGCTCCTTGGCCTGCGACGAGTGACAGAAAGCAATGATTGACTTTCACTAGGCCCAGGTATTGGTGATGCGAGCTCAAAGACTTCTGCAGGAAGACATGTTGAAGGCGGGAGAGGTGGGGAGGACCGTGGGGAAAGTTGCGGGGACGTATGGCTGGGGCCGGCCGGGGTGGACGCCGCCGCGGGAGCCTCGAACAAAACTCTCTTACTTTTCTTAATTTTCTTAGTATATTTTCTACCTTTCCCCTTTTCGGCAGCAGTATGTCTCCTGTCGGGGGACCTAGGAGGCAAATAGGCCGAAAGTGGGGGGTCCTCAACCCTTGGCAATGGTGGGGGTGGTGGGGAAGAATGCGGGGCATCCGGGTCATCTTGGGTGGCGTGGGTAGATAAGGGAGACAATGGCGGTCGAGAAGGGTCACCACGCTGACCCTCACTCACAGCCTCATCCTCACCAAGTATTTTTGCTTGTTCCCTAGCTGCCGCGGCCGCCTTCTCAAGTATTTTTCGCTTGTACAAATGTAGCTTGAAAGGCGATTTACCTGGGGAAGGGCTTGGAGTCGTGTCACTTATGCGAAATTTGGTGAGTGACCTTGAACTCTCCCACTCACTCACTCTCTCAAGTTCACTGTCTTTAGGTAAACCAGCTTCCTCAACAACTGGTACATTACCTTCATCACTCTCATCACTGTCAAATTCTCTCGCAAATCCCAGGAATTGTTCTTTATCACTCTCATGGCCATAATCACTCGACTTATAATTACTGGAGTGGTCACTCACTTCTTCATCAATCTTATGCTTGGCATCAGCTTTCTCATAAAGTCTCAAAGTCGTCTCAATACCTCCGGGAGATAACACATTTAGGCGATGGCGTCGGGGTAAGGCACGACGCACTAGCAAGGGCGTCGTAGGAAGCCCGCTGTCGGACACGGCGGAATCACTATTTGGTGTACTGTCCATGATGGCGTCGGGGTAGGTACTGTTGTTGTGGCGTCGTTTACGCCGGGTGGCACCACCTACCGTCCCAGGATACCAAAATGTACGCGCGGCTTTCGAAAAGCAAGCATGCAAGCAAGGGGCGTATAAGAGACCATCCGGGTTGCGCGGGCCGAGGTTGATATGGGCGTATAAGAGCCCATCCGGGTTGGAGGGGTTAAGAATGTAAACAGAGAAACCGATCTGGGAGTAACAATATCGAGTAACCTAAAACCGAGTCAACAATGTTCAGAAGTTGTTAAGAAGGCAAACAAAATAATTGGCTTTATAGGCAGGTCATTTGAGCATAAATCCAAAGACGTTATCCTAACCCTTTACAATTCCTTAGTCCGCCCTCTTCTGGAATACTGCGTTCAATGCTGGTGCCCTTATTACCAAAAAGACATAAACAAGCTAGAACGAGTTCAACGTAGAGTTACCAAAATGATACCTAGCCTAAAGAACAAACCATACGAAGAACGTCTTAGAGAATTAAATCTATATCCTTTAACCCAGCGCAGATTAAGAGGTGACTTAATTCAAGTGTTCAAAATCATCAAAGGCATCGACAATATGAACTGTAGTAAGTACTTCACTATCGACCAATCTAATTACACGTAGGGAAACGGTTGCAAAATTATTGGTAAATCTTTTAACTCACACGAATCTAAGAATTTCTTCTTCAATCGAGTTGTCAACTTGTGGAATGGGCTTCCCCGAGACGTTATAGACTGCAGCACTGTTGATTCATTTAAACTCCGCCTAGACAAATATCTCGCATCAAACCCGCGACTGAGTGCGTTTGTAAATGAATAACTTTATTTTATCCTCCCCTCAGTTACTAACCCATATGTCCCCTACTAACTTCCTAGTACTGCCACGGACATTAGTTCCATGGCAGTAGTTCCCTTTCCAATGTTCCCTTACCCACTCTAAACCACTGTTTGGACACTTGATCCTCAGTGTTTTGGAGGACAAGCAGCCTAGAAGGGTCACTAGACCTGTTGTTACTTGATTTCCTTTGTACTCCTCTGTACTCCTTTGTCAATGACATAACATCGTAAAAATTACCGAATGAGATTACAAGGTCTCTCTAACATATAATATGGGTTCCGCCACCCAGTTACTTCACAATCTAGGTTTACAATCTTTATCTCAATAACACTATTGGGTTCCGTCACCCAGTTACTTTACAATATAGGTTTACATTATTTATCTCAATGACACTATTGGGTTCCATCACCCAGTTACTTCACAATCCAGGTTTACAATCTTTATCTCAATAACACTATTGGGTTCCGTCACCCAGTTACTTCACAATATAGGTTTACATTATTTATCTCAATGACACTATTGGGTTCCGTCACCCAGTTACTTCACAATATAGGTTTACAATCTTTATCTCAATGACACTTTCCGAATTTACCCTCAAGTAACCCTATTACAAACACGCTATGTTACCTTGCACCTTAATCAATAATCGTTCTAACAAAAGATGAACCGTGCCTCAAACGCATACACGGAATAGCTCTTTTAGACTTAATAATAACGCAACTCACATTGGACTAGTGTCCTTCTTCACAGTTTCCTTTTTACACAACTTAATGAATGATTCATATGGACTAGTGTCATTCCCTAGCTATAGCCAATCTATTAGGCAACTAAACAACTGTTTCCCTCTTTAACTTACTGGTTGCCTCATTTAATAACAAAAGTATTCTTTCCCTCCCCTCTTTACTTTTACTCTTTTAATCTTTAATCTCTCCTATCAGATCCTATATAATAACTCTTTCGGCTTGGCGCCGTTGCTAACAAAGATAACTAATTAATAACACATCATCCTCTTTATATATTCAGGTGAGTCTAAATTAGTTTTCCTTTAGTCTTGTCCTAGAAGGAAACATCAATTTTGATAGAAACCACCAGGTTAGTCAACCATTCTCTCTTTCTTTCTTTATCATATGCGGGCCCAATATGGGTCCTTAAACAAATATATTCTGGTATGCTGGATCAGGTGTGTGTGTGTCTGGAACTGTGCTTTACCACCTCAGAGCTGGGCAGTAGCTCTTCTGGAAGTCCTCACTTCCGTCCACCTTCTGTTGTCCCTCTTGAAGCGCTTGACTGTATGTGTGCAGACTAGCAACGTGACGACAGGCGGCAGGATACTGATGGTGCATCCTTCGAGTGGGCGAAAGTGAGGAGAGGTCAGGGGTGGTCTGGGTTGTGACTTTAGGTGAGGGCAAGGTAACTGGAAAGGTGGGTTCCTGGTTCTCCTTTGTGCCCGGGCGAGAGAGAGCAAGTAGGTTGCAGTGTGTTAACCCGGTGGGCTCTGAGGGGTGAGTGACCCCTGGAGCCCGCGTGCGGCAGCCTTTATAGTCAGGCCTTCCGCTCTCCCGCGCTGTGATTGGCTGACTGGCACGCGCCGAGACACGCTCGCTCTGGATTCTTGCTTGCTTCACCTCCTCTTTCTTCTCTTCAAAATAAGTCCCAGGAAGCTGATTATAAACCTCTTTTGGCGGCTTACGGGAGTACAGGGCTGGCACCGAGGTATTACTTAGTGGATAATCAGCAGGAACTCTTCGGGAAGAGAAAGAGAGTGACTTTTGAGGTGGAGTGAGAAGTCCAGCTTCGCGCTCTGATAATGGAGGCCGTTGATTGGCTGGTGGGCAGGGCGTGACACGTTGCAACCGTGAGCTGTTAAAATCAGCTGGCTGTGCAAGCAAGTAAAAGGGAGCGCAGTGATTGGCGGAGGGCTTATCTACTTTATATATATATACCGTATATATATACATATATATATATATATATATATATATATATATATATATATATATTATATAGTATATATATATATATATATATATATATATATATATATATATATATATATATATATATATACGGTATATATAAAGTATAATATGAGACTGATATTTTTATTTTTGAAAAATAAAGCAGTGTTATCATGAAAACTTAGTAGTTCTACAAAGTCGGTTTCGTATCTACAGTAAATAGTAAACTGAATATTTATATAGATCAGGCAATCATGGAAGAGAGAGGCATAGGGATGCCGACTATATAATTATATATATATATATATATATATATATATATATTTAATAGTGGCCCCTTCATCATTGACGATATCGCCTATTAGTATAATAGTCTCCATTCAATATCCCGCGACAGCATTTTGAATATACCGCTAGTCTCCATTCAACATCCCGCGACATCATTTTGAATATACCGCGCGGAAGGATCATGGAGGTACTCTTTATAAGTGCACGCTCAATTCCCTTATGGGATCGTCATTATGATCGGGTACCCAACAGAAAAAAACTCCGTAAAAAATAAGAAAGAAAAAATTTAACTTAATATGTTATCATATGACATTCCATATGCGGATTTCTTGCGTTTTGCTACCCCGACACCAGGCCCTCTAGCGGCCATCTTCGTCCTTCCTCCTTCCGCGGCCATACTAGCAACACGGGTTTCGCCGTGCTCTGCTTCATTCTTCGTTCCAGCACTTTCTAGTGAGTCCTTGCTCATTTGCATACACCTGCGTTGTAGTAGCAAGGTTTAGATTAGCTAGCAACGGCTACCCCATTGGTATGTCCGCAGGAAGTGTGTAATTTTAGGGTACTTTTGTAACAGGTGCCTACGTATCCCAGGATCTTCGCGCCACGTGTGTTTATTTTATGTTGTGTTTGCGCCTTTAGCTTTTGATACCATAGCTAGGAGGCTACCATTCTACAATTTTTTGCTGCAGACCGTCAATATTGAGGCAGTGGCATATATTTTATTATAATATTTAGCAAATGCTCTGGTCTAAGGGTGCCTGCATGTGGTGCTCCATCTTCCAGAGTTCGTATTTGTTTATAGGCCCCTATCGTGGGCCTCCCCTCGTCGGTGTGCTGTTGCTGGGTCATTGGAGCGTCGTCTGCTGTGATATTTCTTCGGACCTCATGGTCAGCCTGGTTAGGGGTCTCCAGTGTAGGCTACAGGTAATTTAGGATTCTGAATTATCTGTATTTATTGTTTGCCTATGTGTGCCCCTAGTAATGGACATGTGTGCTTGCATGTTTTGGGGGTTGGGAGACGTCCCTATATAATTATATATATATATAATTTTAAGGTGGGTTTTGGAGAGGGAAGCTGTGCATTTGTCTCCCCTCTCTAAAATTTTGATTGTTTTCTCCGGCGGCCTCTTGCAGCAGGGCCCAGGTTACCCGTCTTCAAAACGGGTAGGGAACAACCAAATGTCCCGGCGTGGTAAGGCTGACCCACATCCCTTCCGGCGGAAGTGCAGATTCCCACGGGAGCTTAGAACTCGGCCCGCTGAGTTGACTCGCCCTGACCGTAATAGTTACGCGGCAAAGACTTCCTCGCCCTGCGCGCCGCAGGGCGAGGAAGTCTTTGCCAGTCGAGTGTACAAGTGTTAAGATTCGTTATGCAAACTCGTTTCATTATCTCTCTAGTGCTTTTGTAATAGATAATCAGACACTACTGGTCAATGGGCCTGTGGCACTTGCCATAGGTAAGCAGTTTCAATCAGGTTATACGAAAAAAACCTAGGTTTTTTCACGGCGAGTCCAGCGGAAGGTTAGAGTAGTTGCGGAACTATAGCTAATTTTCCGGCGGACTCAAGGTAGGATGTATTAACACCTCGCAGGTTATCCTTATGAGCATTGATTCCTGGAAATTTTCTATTTCCAGAATCCCCAGCTCCTTCGTGACTGCAGAACCGGCGACGTTGGGGGGACTGATTCCTGCGGGGGGGGGGGGGGGGGGAGGGCCTTTATCCATCATGCCTCGGTTTGAATTATGCGCTACTCCTACCTGTTCACTGTTGCCCATTTTCGCTCATAAATTATATTTGAAATGTGTCAAATGTTTAGACCGCTCTAGAGGCTTGTGGGTGTCGCGGCGTTGCTCTGTATGTTCTGATCTGAAAAACACTTTATTCACAAAGAAAGACTTATCGTGCTTGGTGGCACTACAAGAGATAAAAGCTACCTTTAATTCTTATGCCAAAGACACAGCCCAGAAGGCGCTTCATTGCGATGACGAGGCCCTCTGGGAAGAGATTATTATCAAGTCGCCTCTAGTTAAACCCGCCTCCTGTAAATCTGTTAAGCCTAAAGTAAGGTCGAAAGCCCTCGTGAAAGAGGTAGTGAGTAGCAGTAGTGGCACTGACAACGAACTTACCGAGGATCCCACCCCCGACCGTCCGAAGAGGAGACGATCACCTTCTCCGAAGCGGAGATCTAGGTCCAGGCCTAGATCCCCCCGGAGACAGTCTCGGCACTCTTCAGCTGAATCTTCCCGGTCCCTCAAGCGCCGGAAAGAAGACTCTAAGTCATCGGCTGGTACGCTGCGTAGTGGGAGCCGGAAGGAGACCCCGCAGCCGCCTCCATCTACCCCTGCGTCTGACACGCCTCTCGTCGATTCTGGCGACTCGGAAGTGGGGATAGAGGCCACAGGTTCCACTCCTAGTCATGAACAATCATTAAGTGTACCATCTCATGTTACCTTTGCAATCCCTAAATTAAATTATGTGCTACGTAGTGTCCATTCCGCCGGCCCAAGACGGGTCCTGGCTGAACATTATAGGGGTTTTCTGTCAGGGTCACAGGCTGTTGATAGCTCTCAAATAATTCAGGACTCTCAGCCACCCGCGGCAGGGGGGTGCTGGCGTCAGTCAGAACCTTCTCATAGTAACATAAGGGGATTCCAGGAACTAGGGGATGAGGGTATTATGGACATGTTACCTTCATCAGTCCCTGATTTAATGTGGCCACCGGCGGAGCAGGTACCGGAGGCACAACAGGATAGTTCTGAGTTAAGTAGGGAGCCAGAGGAAGTGCCTTTAGCCCCGGCTCAACAGATTATTACAGGTGAGGAGTCTGAAGCAAGCTCCCAATCTTCGAGGGGCTCTCACAGTAAGTGTGTTACTTCGGATGAAATCAATGATCTCTTACATAAAGTTATGCAACAGTATAACCTCCCTATCTCCTCTGATCCTCCTGCTTGTCAACTGTTAGTTGCCCCTAGTCATTCAATGATAAGACCTCTAGAGCCTCCAGGTTTTCTTCCTTCTCTTACCATGACTCCGACGGTATCCGGGGTTCCAGGTACTACAGTGCCGGCCATGCTTACTACCACAATGTGAGGGTAATTGCAGATATCACTCCTCCCCCCTTAGATAAGGCACCACAGAAGAAAGGCCCCATGCCCCTCCTCTATGGCCCTGACTGTTCTTGGGTCCACGCGACGCCTCTGAACCCACAATTAGCGCAACCCACCATTTCAGGGGACCTACCGGTCCCTAGTGAATGGAAAATTGAGATTAACAAGAGCAGGAAGTTTAGAGCTAAATATGAGGCAGGGAGGTTGCTGGATGTATCGATTAAGGCTATCCCCAGTTCATATAATCCAGACTTCTTTGTGTATACTGCTGCCCCGGCAGTCCCTTCCGCCGCTTTTGCACGACTCTTTGCAGACTGGTCAAAAGCTGATGGCGTCAATGATGTCAAGGCTTTAAATGTTCTTATGCCGGAAATGGATACACTTCCGGTACTAGACCAAACGCTTACACCAGTCCTGCAGATGGGGCGGATAGGGGTAGGTCCCTGGGTAGATTGGGAGTTAGAGGCTCAGGTTATCTGCTTCAACAATCACGTCTAAGTCCTCACATCAGGTTCCACAGGAAACGCATAATTATTTTTCGTTGCCTGTCACTAAGGCTGATGGGGTGTCACCAGCCTTGTTTGCCTTCCTGGCGGCACCCAAAGTAGCCCTAAACTCTCTAGATGAACCCTTTTGTACTCCTCCGGCGGCTCACCTTGAAAGGGATTTTAAACTAAGAAATAAAGCCTACCGGATGTTCTCTCAGTATCTAGTTAGTCGCCAGGTTGCTGTCTCACTTACCAGAACTATCTCGGCCATTGATGACCCTCAGGTTAGGAAGGCCACTGATTTATCTAGACGAATTTTATTGCAAAACTCTATTCAAACCTTAGGAGACATCAGAATTGCAATCATGGAAGTGGTTCGAGCCCGCCAGGATCTGAGAGTGCACCTAGTGAAGAAGTTACCGGATGACATTGGTCGCCGGGTAACTCTTTCGTCGGTCCTCACTGCCTCCCTTCTTAACTCAGAAACTTGGAGTATAGTTTTTAATATGGTAAATGGGTGGAAGCAGGTTACCTCCCAAGCTAAGAAGGAACCTGATAAGAAACCTTTTCACAAGCCAAAGAGCGGAGGTAAGCCTAACCAGCCGCATGCTAAACGCTCCTTTCGAAATCCCAGAACCCCTCCTCAGCCGGGAGGTAATCTGCCCAAACCCAAACAAGGTAAATACTCAGGATATAAAGGTAAGCCCCACCAGAAGCCAAATCACCTGCAGACGTCAGCCAAGACTAGCCAGCCGTCTGATACCAACCCACCTCTCCCTCCAAAAAACTAGCCACCCAAACTCTCAATCTCCCAGTGCTGTGCTTAGGTGTGCCGGATTCGAAAGTTGCTTTACAGAACAGGCCCGGTCTGCTGACTGGGTCGTTCCAGTTATTCCGCTTAGCCTGGCCCAGGAAAACGTGGCCCAGGAAAGGTGTAAGCAAAGGAATCACCTGGCGGTGGCTCCGGCGGCCTCGACTGCTGCAGTCAGTCGATGGAATGCAACAATGTATCACAGGAGGTGGAGGCCATGGTCCAAGAAATGATCTCAAAAGAGGTCCTTGTCCCAGTCAAACCAAATTACCCAGCATTCACCTCCAGACTTGTCTTAGTGCCGAAAAGGGACAGTGTGCAAATGCGACCAGTATTAGATCTCTCGCGTCTGAACACATTTATAATAAATTCACCCTTCAGGATGCTTACAGTCAATCAGATCAGGCTCTCTTCCGCCGCAAGGCTGGATGTGCTCAGTAGACCTCAAAGACGCCTATTGGCATGTCCCTATAAACAAAAGGTTCCAGAAATTCCTCACTCTGAGGATCAGACAAGAGACTTATGTCTTTCAAAGAATGCCTTTTGGGTTGAACCTAGCACCGAGAATTTTCACAAAATTAGTCCGGCAAGCCCTTTTGCCATTGTTAGTCCAGGGCATACAGGTGTTTTGGTATCTAGATGACTGGCTGGTGGTGGCAGAGTCAGAGGAGTTATGTCACAACCATGTAAACCAAGTATTAAATCATGTGCACAACCTAGGGTTCAAGGTGAACTTGGCGAAGTCTCTCCTTGTTCCCACAAGGAATATTCAGTGGATAGGGCTGGTCTGGGACACCACCAATCTAACTCTTAGTCAGAGTGTGGACAATCGGGACAGATTTCCCAGGAAACTGTTCCGCTTTCTCCACAGTCTGAATACGACCAGGAAAACGTGGGATTCCCTGATCGGCTCTCTCAACGGGATCCAATTGACTGTGAAGTTGGGCTGGTTGGCAAGTAAAGAGATTAATCTTGGAAGGCAACAAAGTTTTTCCTCTCTCGCCGGAGAAGAAATTATGGCCAATTCTTCCATTAATCCACAGCTTGCTATCGGTCTGGGCCAAGCCGGAAATACTTTACTTGATAACGACATGGGTTTCTCCCCCACCTACGGTATGGGTAGACACAGACGCTTCAGGGGCTCTAGGTTGGGGCTATCAGTCGAATCTAGGCCATCAAGGGCAAGGCGCTTGGCCCCAAGACACTCTTTGTCACATCAACAAGCAAGAGCTTTTAGTTCCTCTCTTTTTCCTCCAAGATCACAGTATGTGTTTGCAAGAAAAAATCAATAGCGTTCCGTATGGACAACTTAACTGCAGTCCATTGTATTCAGAAGCAGGGCTCAGTGAGGTCTCGAGAGTTGCTAAAATTGTCAGAACAGATTTTTGCCCTGGCTGAATAGCTGGGCATTCATCCGCATGCAGCATATCTCCCCGGCGTGTCGAACGTCTGGGCAGACGCTCTGTCTCAGAGGCGGAGCACCCTAGTAGAATGGGCTATCAAACAAACCGTCTTCGACAAGATGATTGCAAGGCCTTGCCGTCCACAAGTGGATCTGTTCGCATCCGAGGGGAATCACAGACTCCCTCTCTTCCTAACTCGCCGAGGGGTGACCCCGGCGGGGGGGACCAGATGCATTGTTGGAGGATTGGAACAAGTGGACTTCAATTTATCTTTTTCCTCCACCAGATTCTGTACTAATGTGCAGGGTGATTCACAAACTGAGGGGTTACCGGGGCTTAGTCTCGATGATCGCGCCGTTATGGCCGGCTCAGGCGTGGTACCATCAATTGCAGGAATGGTGCAAGACCCTGGTGTCGCTTCCGGTCTCCGCCTTCCACTTAGAGATGATTGGCAACCTTCGGACCTCGCTCAGTTTTGCCTTATGGACGTTTACAAGGGAAAATGGTTAGCTCAATTTGGGGAAAGTGTCACAAATAAATACCCTGTCTACCAGGAGACAATACCAGTCACATTGGAAAACTTTTACGACCTGGATTGTAGAGTCAGGGCAAACAGATGCCTCGGGAGCCTTGATTTTCAAATGCCTAGATTATCTATTTGAGCACAAACAATTTTCAGTAATCACATTAAAAATTCACTTGTCTGCCATCAGAACTCCCTTTTTTTTATCTCACGGGCCTTACCGCAGGCGGAGGAGAAAGGATTTATGAGGGCGTGTTTCAAGCTGCGCCCACCACCCCGTCAGCTCATGCCCACCTGGTCACTTGACAAAGCCTTATCATTACTTCAGTCGCGTAAATATAATAATACGCCAGATTTTTATTCACTCTTGAAGAGGGCTGTATTCCTCATGGCTCTCGCCACTGGAAATAGGGTGTCTGAGCTGGCGGCGATGAGAAACCTTAGGTTTGGAAGGCTACACGATCATGTACAAATCGCGCCGTCTCCCACCTTTATTGCAAAAACCGAGCATTCCGATCATGATTGTGTTTTCTGAATTTTCTGTTCCGGCATTGAAATGCGGACACACTCATCATATTTTATGCCCTGTGTAGGCCTTAACTAAGTTTATGAGGGCTGCGCATCTTCGCCAACCAGGTGCTCTGTGGGTGAATCAGGCAGGTAATCGTGTTACGAGAATAAAGTTAGCATCCTTGCTAGTAGACGTCATTAAGGAAAGTAACCCCGGCGTAGTGGGCAGGGCTCACGACATCAGGAAATGGGCAGTCTCTCTTAGATTCTTTCAGAATTTTTCTATAGAAGACATTGCTAATACTCAACTTTGGGCTTCCAATCATAATTTCCTAACACGTTACCTGTCGGTTGTGGGTCCAGTAGGTTATGTTCTATTATATAAGTTTTGTTTTAAAAGGGGGGGGGGGGGGCGGAATAGCCCATACTTCACTAGGTCCCCGTCCGCCGGAGACTGTGATAAATCACGAGCTGTGATCGAACTGGTTATACAGTTCAATATATTTTATTTATTATGTTAAGATTAAGAAGAAATCTAGCATAGCCTAGTTGCAACTATGCAATATTATCAGATTGTACAAACATATTTATATTGTACAAATAGTGTTAAGGTGAGAACGAAATTCTACAGAATTATAATTATATTTAAGGGAACACATGCGTGTCCCCACAAAGTATCATGCATAGATCTTGAAGTAAGATCTGGTCATGAGTCAGCAGACTTTCTTGATGTCACGCACTGCTTGCAATCTTTTGTATTTTTTATATATATTGTTTGCATACAATAAAACTTAAAAAAATTATATATGGATTGTTTGTCCCCTGAGGTTAAGGATATTGTCACGAATGTCCCCCTCCAGTCTTGGTATTCAGGCAATATCGTCAGTGATGGAGGGGCCACTATTAATTTATAGGTTTGATTCCCAGAGGGAAGTAGAGAAAACCTAATATTTAGTAGGGCCCTGTAATCATTGACGATACATGTCCCTCCCAGCCATCCCACTTCCCATTCGTTGATTTCTTTAGTTTTATCTTGGTATTTCAATGAAGGACGAAGATGGCCGCTAGAGGGCCTGGTGTCAGGGTAGCAAAACGCAAGAAATCCACATATGGAAAGTCATATGATAACAAATTAAGTTAAACTTTTTCTTTTTTATTTTTTACAGTGTTTTTTCTGTAGGGTACCCGATCATAATGACGATCCCATAAGGGAATTGAGCGTGCACTTATGAAGAGTACCTCCATGCGCCTACCTACTTCCGCGCGGTATATTCAAAATGCTGTCGGGGGATGTTGAATGGAGACTAGCGGTATATTCAAAATGCTGTCGCGGGATGTTGAATGTAGACTATTATACTAATAGGCGATATCGTCAATGATTACGGGGCCCTACTAAATATTAGGTTTTCTCTACTTCCCTCCGGGAATCAAACATATAATATATATATATATACTGTATATAGTCCAAACCTTTCTTGGGATTTTCACATCTCTGATATATATGTTATTCCTAATTGCCAACACTTAGGAGTTAGGTGTTCATTTATGATGTAGACGATTATATATATTTAGTTATAGAGATTACGTATAGTTGTTCAATTTCCCTGATTCTGTTACCCAAACCTGTCATCTTTACGTATATCCTGACGTTTTCCTTTATATGCATCATGGTAGTGTTCCTCCTCCTTGATCCCCCCACTCTGTTCTGTCTTATTGCATTTATTCTTATTATTCTTTCATTTTCCGATTCTTCTCCTCGTCGTCTCTAACAAAAGATAATCATCTGTGAGACTCGGTACGGCGCAGGAGGACGTTTTACGTGTACCTGATATGGCTTTCTTGTTTTCCAGGGCTCACTTGTTAGTGCACTGGTGACCCTGAACCTACTCCTATATATTTCGAAAATAGGAAGATATATTTTCGCTCTATATTATTTGTAATATCGTTCTTAACACCAACCCTATATACATTATATATATATATATATATATATATATATATATATATATATATATTCTGACATACGCAGCCCTGTATGTTAATTTAAGAGTTAGAATTAGAGTTGAAGGAGTGTCAAACTACCCAAGCGGCGAAGCAGACCAGCGAGCGAACCTGCGAGTGGGAAAGCAGCTCGTCCGCATACCAGCAAACAAGCCTTCACACCTGCGTGCGTCATAGGGGACCCTGCAAACTACTTTGATGACCCGACGCTATGGACGTATGATCGACGCCAGGAGACTCCATTGGTCCATGCACCAGCTATGCAACTCGAGGAGCTATGATAGGGGCGCGCACCATCACTCGCCTCCTGATTCGTTCCTACACCATCACTGTTTAGTATATAAGACCCGAGTAGTGGGCATTCAAATCAGTCTCATTTGGAGTTGGGGAAGGTGAACTTGCAGCTGGAGGAAGACGGAGTGAAGTATTATAATGGGTTTGTGACTGTCTGTCAGATTATATAAGTGTGTGTTAAGTGTGTTCGGTGTAAACACTTACGTTATGTTGGTTAGTGAGATATGTGATTGGGAATTAACGTTAACGCTACTATTTATGTACTTAACTATTTGATTGGGAATTAACGTTAACGCTATTATTATGTACTTAACTATTTTAGTTGACTAACGTGTGGACTAAAGCAACTCTTTAAGTAGTTGGGTTATGATGAAAGTAATACTATTGTTTTATATTAATACTTAAGAGTTCTTTCATTTTCTTTTAATTAAGCTTACATTGCTTAACGGTGCTTAGTACGGTGGTACTATTGTCTCATATAAGTAATATCGCCTTAGACTAACATGGCTGTGTTAATATTACTTCTAGTGATTTCCTAAGCTGAAGAAAATTCTTTTAGCTTCAAAATATTATTTTTGCTTTTCATATTATTTGAGTGAGACCTGAATCGAATCTATGAAGCGATCCTGTAACTTAATTTACTCATAATCAAACCTCAATGTTACGTGGTTAAGAAATACATTTAACTAATTATTAAATATATATCTAACTTTGTATGTGACTTTGATATTAATCCTGATGATAATAATAATATAATACTATTAACGTAAGACAAGAACCAAGAATAATAATTACATTAAATATAAATAAAAGGACATTAAGAAAACTAGCTATTCATTTCAAAAAGGGTAAGAGACAGAAATATTCTTACTTTAATATTTATCTTTCAAGACTTTTTATAGAATTAATAGTCCTTCTTTAGCTATAACTTATTCGGTTCATAACCATAGCCTACTAAGCTTCGGTTAAATAATAATTCTTTATAAATACTACATGACTTTAATTAGTTTCAGTATTTTTCATAATTAAAGAGTATCAGTCAATAAAGGATACCAAGTCCTAAAATCCAAAAGGAAAGGAAGCAACAACAGGAAATAATGTTATTAGATTTTACTTTTGTTTTGCCTTCAGCTGACTGATACCTTAATATATATCTCTGTGCTATCTAGATTCATCAAGTTAACCACTTGAGGATCAAGATACGTAACAGAAGAGTGGCGACCTCGCCAGGATTCGTTTCATACAGTTTCACTCAGTTTCATTAACGTTTCACTACTTAAAAATCAAATATTAATCATGCCTCATCTAATTAATGACGAATATGCTCAAGTTTTCATAGAATCAGAACCCACAGCCCCTGATATTGACTGTCTGTCAAAATCCGAACTGAAAGTGCTTGCCTCACATCTCCAATTAACTGTCTCAAACATGTCCAAAGTAGAGGTGGCTCAGACCATAAAAACCCACCTGTTCCCTGTAGAAGGCGGGGAGGGAGACGGAGCAGTTGGTGGGATCCCGAGTAAACCTAGCCAACTTGATGAACAATTGCCACCTGGTTTGACCGGTGATCAAATATTCGAACTAGAACTAGCCAGAATAAAAGCAAATACCGAAGAAGCCAGAATAAAAGCAAATATCGAAGAAACCAGCATAAAAGCCAGAGCAACGACCGAACAATGTGAATATCAATATCGTACGGCTCAACTAAATGTCAATACAAATGCTCCCGTAATTGCTCCCCCTCTGGGATTGACTATGACTAGTGTCATTCCACCTTTCACTGAGGATAATGTGCAGGATTTCTTTGTTTTGTTTGAGGAGGTTGCTGGAGGTATGAAGTGGACAAGAGATCAATGGCCTTTTATGTTACAAACCGTTTTGACAGGGCAGGCTCGAGCCACGTATTTGTCAGAAGTAGCAGAACTTAGGCAGGATTATGACAATCTCAAAGAAGCTATCCTAAAAACCTATCAATTGCAGCCTGAGGCTTACAGGCAATCTTTCCGTAAAAAACAGAAGAGAGTAGAAGAAACCCATAAGGTATTTGCCAGGACCATGACTAAAACTTTCAATCATTGGGTCAAGAGTAAGAAAGTCACAAGCTACAACGATCTGAAGGAGTTGGTCCTGTTAGAATATTTCCTATGGAAAATTGATTCTTCTGTATCCAATCATTTAAAGGGGAAAAAGGTAGATTGTCTTGCCGACGCCGCTGACATGACTGACACATACGTGCTCAACAACAAATTTCGTGGAAAGAAGCCCTACGATAATTCTAGTTCTAATTTTAAGTATCCCAATCACAAATCTGACAGACCCAGTCACAAGCCTGTAACGTCTTCCCCAGCTAGCCAAAATAGAATTGTTCCCCCAACTAAAAATGCGACTCAGGGCAATGGTAACAGAGGTGGGCCCCAAAGTAATAGTAATGCTCAAAGAGGGAACGTTCCCGTATCCCCTAAAGTATGTACTTTTTGTGGCAAGAGAGGCCACCTAGCTTATCAGTGCTGGGCCAAGGAGAGAACAGAGAGATCGGGGCAGACAGTTGCCGCCGTATCTCAAACTCCATATGTGCCTGTAATGCAGGACTCCCGACAGAAGGAGTACCTAGCACCAAAAGTTCCTTTAATACAGGACTCCCGACAGAAGGAGTACCTAGCAGCTAACGTAAATCATCTAGACAGGGGTGTAGTAGCATGTGTGGTGCAACCCACTAGGGTTAAGCCAATAATAATTTCACCATCAGTGCAGGACAGTTACCGTCCCTTTATTTCATCTGGCAACGTGAGATTAAATGGTTGTATGCATGAGGTAAAAATTCTGAGAGACACAGGTTCTACTAGCACCCTCATGGTGAATCCTTACACTGAGTGCCCACCTGGCGAACCAGTTGTAATGAGAGGTGCTGGAGGCCAATTCTATGCACACTTGGTAAAAGGCGAAATTGAATGTGAGTTACTACAGGGTGAGGCCACCATAGCTTTGTGTAGGTCCCAAGATATCCCTGTGCCTGGGGTAACACTCCTTTTGGGGAATGATGTAGCAGGTGAGAAGGTCCGACCAGACCCCATTTTGTCACTTTCCCCTGTTAACGAGCCACTAACCGGT
>JBAKBP010028862.1:0-27972 GCA_037953745.1 Lithodes maja | reverse complement strand
GTGGTAGGTGTGGTGATGGTGGTAGTTTGGCTGGTGGTAGTGGTGGTGGTAGGTGTGGTGATAGTGGTGGTGATAGTAGTTTGGGTGGTATTCGTGGTTGTGGTGGTGGTGGTGGTGGTGGTGATAGTGGTGATAGTGGTAATAGTGGTGGTGGTGGTGGTGGTGGTAGTGGTGGTGGTGGTGATAGTGGTAATAGTGGTGGTAGTGGTAGTGGTGGTGGTAGTGGTAGTAGTGGTGGTGGTCATGGTAGTGGTTGAGGGTGGTGGTAGTGGTAGATGTGGTGATGGTGGTATACATGGTTGTGGGTGGTAATGGTTGTGGTGGTGGTGGTGGTAGGTTTTGTGATGGTGGTAGTTTGGGTGGTATACGTGGTTGTGGGTGGTGATGATAGTGGTAGTGGTTGAGGGTGGTGGTGGTGGTGATAGTGGTAGTTTGGGTGGTATTCGTGGTTGTGGTAGGTGTGGTTGTGGAAGTACAGTCGTCGGAATAAGTTCGTTACCACCCCATAATTTTCATTTTTTAGCAGCTGATTTATCGAAACTTAATGGATAAATATACAACTATGTCTCTGCATCATATTTAGGCCTGGTTTTCATAAATAACAACACAATTCACTTCAAAATTGTTACGGCTGGATCGGCAATACATATTCGGGATTCTTGATCGTAGGACAGAAATGGCTTATGTGACAACGACACGCTCGATTCCAGTCCCAAATACTATATGCTCCAGACAACAAAAGCACCAACGCCCTACAGAGTTATCGTCTACGGTAACGAGGTACCTTAACTCGGCGAAAGTGTACAACAGGGGTAGGCTATGAGGCTAAACTCCCTCAGACATTTATAGGTTACGTTATTGCTAAAGAAATGCAATACTCAAGAAACTACGTTAATATTAAGCCTCTAATAATGTAGAATAGAAGCAGGCTAAAGGTATGACAGTGAAATGCTAAATGACAAATGTACACGCCTACTTGAAAGCGCGTGCACTAGAATAACTGTCCCCTACTAACATGCACTAGCATGTAGCATACAAGATGTTCATGATCCAGTAGATACCTAATAATACACATGGAAGGAACATAAATAGTAGTCACTTATTATAATAATGAATCTATACTTGGAATAACTAAAAGGTTGCAGGCAACAGTACTGCGCCGGTAGCCTACTACCGCATAGGCTACTTCGCTTCTCTCACTCTGTCTCCCCTCTGAGTCCGTATGCGCCCTACGCAACAGAACTCCGGACACAGCAGCAAAACGACAGTTCAGTTAATTGATGCATGAAAGTATTAATAGTGTTGTCTTGTGTGTGAGTAATGTGTATTGTAAAGTGTTACATACATATACTTAAAGAGAGCTGCAATGCATAGTAAAATAAAGATATATCCCACTCATCATCCCCATGTGTTCTAGCTAGCAGGCCAAGTCACAGGAACAACGAGTCCCAGCACCGAAAGCGAGAACCCAGGAAAAGACTGTAGAGAACACAAGGACAGATAAATTATGTTACTCTACTATACCGGCACTACGAGCGAGCTGTAGTCTCGGGTACTACACTCGCTCCTGGCTCGGTATGCAAATCAAGGCTAAGTCCTCGTCCCTCTACAGACAACTCCTGGGCATGGTCGGGCTCTTACACATGGCACCAGTCTAGTCACAAATTGGATGATGAGCGGGGCATATAACTCGTGAACATGTAGAACGTTCACCAACTATCCTCATCAAGAAGATCGCTGTTCACATTAACCCCTTAAATCTAATACATGTAAATATATGCTTGTCCTAAGAGTAATACGAGAGGTGAGTGCTGAAACTCCTTTAGGACCTCAAGGGAAGGTTATGCATTTAAATAGAGAGAAGAATGAAATGAGAGTAATGTCGTCAGAGAGAAAGAGTGCAACCGTGAGAAGTTGGGAGAGAGAGGCAAGGGATGTTAGAATCTCAAAGGTTCTAGGCAACCTGATCATGGAACACACAGCGAGCCTCCAGGCAATGTGCTGTACGACAACATGGGCAGCCCAGGCAGCGTAGGCAGGCAGCAATGGACTACCAACCCTGTCGCGCCCAGCTATAAGCGCAAGGCTGCCAACCAGTCCATACGTCTGGCAACCACCCCCCCGGCAGCGTGGCGCGTTGCTACCCTCTCGCTCTGAAGCCTAACTCACTCTCTCTCTCTGAACTCCCATTGTCTTATCTATCAACTTCTCTATTGATACTACATATTAAATGGGAGGTCTCGACATGGCTTAAAACAAAACCCACCACTGGTTAGCACATGACGAGACCTTTGCAGAGATACAAAGAACATAGTTATAAGTTGTCACACTCAATATACATAGCTGCTGACGGTAGCCAGATCACGGGCGGTACAGTGGAGTACCAAGGAGTACAATCAGGTTGCGTTGCCACGCACTGGGTGCGTCACAAAATCTTCGTAATAGCTAATTAATTAAGGTGAGGATATTGCAATTTACTGTCAGCTGAAAAGAAACCGAGTAAAGAGTGGAAGTTGTGACAGTAGAAGAGTGGTAGTTGGGATTGTACTGGTATAACTGTTAGAATGGTGTGACGCATGTCGAGTATGAGCATGCTGTACAGAACGCCCAGTCAGGCCCCACTCTCGCTAGGATCGTCAGGGCAGGAACTTTGGCTGTAGTCTGTGTAGAGTTTCCTAACTTAGTTTATGTGAGCCGTTGTACTATAAGTATTATAAATATGTATTTTGTTTTCATCTGAGTCAACGAGTTCTATTTTATATCATTAGTTATAAGTATTGTGTGTGGGACTTATATGTAATGATGAGAGGAGAGAGAGAGAGATGTTACGTAACGGGGACCAGTGAGTGCGCCACGCGGGCAGATAGGCCTAATTCCCTCCTCCCTTCCTCCCTCTCAGAGCGTGGGAAATCCTTTGTCGATCCCAGATTGAGAGAGAATATGACGTCATGATTGCCAGTGGGCGGTCCTTAAGTAGTTTGAGATATGCCGCTAGAGGGCCGAGTATAAAAAGGAGAGGTCCTCGCCACAATTCTTTAGAACTCATCAGGCAAAGCGACTTCTCATATCCCTTGCAACTATCCATATTCTTCCGACTGATGTGAACTTTCTCTACTCTCTGAACAGCCTATCTTCTTCTCTTCTCGTCCCTGTTTAACCTCCATGACCCCTTTGGTGCAGATTTAGTCAGCCAAAGTATTATCGCTTGAGTTCTCACGAGATAAGTGCCTGTTAGATAGCCTATTTTGGAAGGGTTAACTAGAATAGGATTGATTGATGTTTGTTGCACTCGTATATGCATTTCCCTGTGTGCGATTATTCATGTTCCTGTTTTCTGCTGGTTTAGGCAATGCTAGACTGGGATAGGGTTTCTGAGTTGTGATTTCCTATGAGTACTAGGTTGCGGTTGAACCAGTACAATTGCAACGGAGACGTGGAACGCCTAGGTGGTCTTTCTGACTGTGTACCGTGGGAGTTTAGCACTGTGTTGCGAGTGAGGGCTTTTGCCTGTGCCACCCAACACTGTGCTATCTCATTTGCTTGACTTTGAGAGGATCGCCAGGAGAGAACCAGATACTAGTGATCTGGATCTCTCAAGAGAGCATCCCGTCAATTACCGTAATTTGGCCGCACAGTCTTAAGGACCTCGCTAGGCTACGAGCCGCTTGCTCAGCCATTGTCTCTTAACCTTAGATATCCCAGCTAGACTTTGCTCGACCAGCAGATACAGCATAGTATTGAAGCTTCTCCTTATGTATATTATTGTTTAAGCACTATTGATTTCATGTGTGGCACGCTTAGCTACTTCAGAGATTAGTGGCCCACGAGCACAATCTTAGTAGGCTATTGCCAGTGCATTGTCGGAGTACTTCTTCTTAATGTTTGCCATATCCTATTGCTTATTCTTATAATTCTTCTTATGTCAATTTAAAGCCTTTAATTACCAGTGAGTTATTCATTACATTGCTGTTCAAAATCCGATACTTACTTCTTATGAGTATTCGAGAAGCATCTAACTTATCAGAAGATTCCTTGCTTGATGCTCGAGGACTATTGTTTAACGTAACGTAATAGTGCCGATCCGAAGTAGAGGATGGAGGACTTCTTAAGTTCTTAGTTCAAGGGTGGATTACTTCGGCTTCGGCCAACACTATTCTTTAGTGTTGTAGTACTTTCTTCTTTGTTTGATTGTTGACCAGACTAGATAACTCCCGTCTTGCTATTAGTCTGTTGTGTGAAACGCTAGTACCGAGTTCTTGTATACCCCGTTATAGCAGATAGAACTCTGGAGGGTAGTGGCGTTTTTTGTTCGGCTGGCAGTACTCTGGGGTTGGGATCGTGTGTTTCCGTTGTGGCAGCGAGCCATACTCGAGTCCTGTGTAAGAGCCCTAGTGTACCCGAGTGCCCGGTCGTAACAAATGGCGACCTTGCTTAGGATTTTGTGAACAGTATAATTTTTTGCAGAGTTGTACAACATTTGTTTGTTCGTACTTTAGCGTGCATATTGAAGAATATTTTTTTTTGTAAGGCAATTAGGAGAGCATTTAAGAGACTCCAGTTAATTTAGTAATTAGTGCTTACATAAGGGAGTTTAACACTTTTGTCTCGAGAATTTTTTGTGAACTTCAGTATGTCGTGCCCTAGTATTGACGAGGAGCGAGAGATGCCAGTTGAAGAGGTGCCGTTAGTAATCAGTGAGGAGGATGCTAGAGTTTTTGTGAGTAAGCGGTACCACGTGACGGAGGAGAGGTTGACTGGGGTGAATATTTATGGCTTGCACCTGATAGCCAAGGTTTTGGGTCTATCCAATGTAGGAGGGATGTCCAAGGGGGAGCTGATTTCCTGGGTGTTGCGTGGGCGACATGGGGTTTCGGAGGAGAGGGCGTTTGGGGGGGTTCCTCCCCAGATCCCCTCTCACTCGACTCCCACAGTGCCGTCCACTCAGTTGCCGGAGGTTAGCACTCTCCCACAGAGGGATGAGCATTGGAAGATTGGAGTGCCCTCGGGCGGTGCGTATGGTGGTTCCCCAGTTCTTGCCCCCCCTCCTTCAGTAGTGGCAGCTCCCTCTTCCGGCCTGTCTCCTGAGATGATATTTAAACTCGAGCTTGCTAAAATGGAGAATGAGACCAGGAGGCGGGAGGATGAGACTAGGAAGCAGGAGATTGAGTCTAGGAAGCAGGAGAAGGAGATTGAGGCTGAGATTAGGAGGCACGAGGCTGAGCTTAGGTACGACTCAGAGAAATATTGTGCTCAAATAGATTTAGATAAGACTCGTGCAGAGTCGACAGGGATTCGGATGGGCCGTGAGGGCCAAGTAAGAGAACAGTCCTTGTCCCACTTAGTCAAATTGGTGCCGGCATTTAGTGAAACTGAAGTCACAGAATTTTTTAATCGTTTTGAGAAGAAGTGTAGGGAGCATAATTGGCCTGAAGAGAAGTGGGCAGCTCTAGTCTCCTCAAGACTTACGGGTAAGGGTCTGAAGGCTTATGATGCACTACCTTTAGAGTCTTGCATTGACTACCCAGAATTGAAGAGAGCTGTCCTACGGGCATACGAGTTGCAACCAGAAACATATCGATTGAAGTTTCGGGGTGTTACAAAGACTAGGGAGGCGACCTTTCTTGAACATGCCCGGGACTTAAAAGATGCACTTACAAACTGGACACGTTCTGAGAAAGCTGAGACGGCCGAACAGTTGACTGAGCTGTTTCTGCTCGAGCAGTTTTATAAGTGTACAGGTGCAGAAATGACTTTAACTATTAAAGAAAAGAATCCAAAAACTCTACAGGAGGCAGCTGAGATGGCTGACCTCCGGCTATCATTAATTCGTGGGTGCGGGTCTGCCCAGCGTAGTGAGGCAGGTAACAAGGGGCGTGACGCCCCACCCCCCCGAGTTAGTAATATATCTTATGCAAACAAGTACAAGAGTTATGATACCAAGACTGACCACAAGACTAGCATCGTCCCATTTAAGAAGGGGCCGGGCCCTTCCCAGTACCAAGGGAAGCCCAAAGGGGAGTTAGAGTGTTATCAATGTCATAAAAAGGGGCACTTTGCAAGAGTCTGTCCTAGCAAACCACCTACAGCAGCTGTGTCTTTGGCCTGCAACATTGGTGTGTCTCTGAAGCCTTCTGAGTTTGCCCGGGGCAGTTCGTCAGAGGCTGAGGCACAGCCAATGCAGAAGCACCTGGGAGGCTCGAACCCTGCTCAGGATGTTTTTTGCGACCATAGAGGACGGGGTTGCGTGATGTGGGCGGGGCGCAAGCATGGAGTAGAGGTCTTGCGTGATACAGGTGCTTCCCAGACTTTGATGAAAAACTTGACTGGCTACCCTATAAATGCGGCTCGGGTGGTGGTGGTGCAGGGTATTAATGCAACTCGGTCATACCCGCTGGTGCGGTTGGAGTTGGAGGTGGATGGTGTGGCACGTGAATTGGATGTTGGGATTGTGGAGAAACTGCCAGTGGAGGGCGTCGACCTTCTTCTCGGCAACGACTTTGCAATGCCCGCTTCTGAGGTTCTACCCTTAGTCGTTGCCGAGAGGCCGGCCGACGTGAGTAGGGAAGAGCGAGAGTGGGTCGAGCGGTGCCAGGCACAACCCATGGCGTGTGCTGTCACCCGAGCTCGGGCAGCTAAAGTGTCACAGCCTAGTCCTCCGTCTTCAGACCAGCAGAGGAACGATCAACAGGAGGAGGCTAAAGCTGGAGTTGGTTTTAAGAGTTTTGACTCGGCGGCTCTCCTGGGTGATTCAGTATTAGCACCATTACTTAGTTCTGGAGTAGCCCCTGGGCCTGTCATCGAGAGTGACGAGGCTGGGCATGACGAGTCTCCACGACAGCAACGTTATGAACATCGAGAGAGACAGAGGGAGCAGCTCAGTATCGGGGAGGGTCATGCATTGCTCCGGGAGCAGTTAGATCGCTTGGCACCCTCAGATATACGTCGGTTGCAGCTGGAGGACCCTGAGCTCCAAACGTGTGCTAATGGAGCTGTGGAGCTCGACGAGGACGGTGATGCACAGCCGGGAGATTTTTTTTATTTAGATGGCATCCTGTATCGGCGTTTTCAAGACCCTAACCGTAGCTGGAAGATGGGGTCCGGGGTAGTGGACCAGTTGATGGTGCCGCGGGAGTGCAGGGATAGCCTACTGAGTTTGGCGCATGACACACCGCTGGCAGGACATTTGGGGGTAAGAAAAACGGTGGCGGCTTTGGGGAAGTTGTTTTGGTGGCCGGGGATGAAGTCTCATGTGCAGTCCTGGATAAACTCATGTGATATTTGTCAACGGGTCGGGAAACCAAACCAAGTTATTCCTAAAGCTCCGTTGCACCCTATTCCTGTAATTGGGCCACCTTTTAGTAAGATTGTTGTTGACATGGTTGGTCCCCTCCCCCTACAAAGGCTGGTAATAAATTTTTGTTAACCATCATGGATGTTGCCACTAGATACCCCGATGCATACCCCATGAAAAACGGCATGGCTAAGACGGTAGTCAGTAACTTGTTGTGGTACTTTTCAAGGTACGGGTACCCGGAGGAGATTCAGTCTGATCAGGGGTCCAATTTCACCTCCAATCTCTTTAAGCAAACAATGCAACAGCATGGAATACGGGCGGTGGTATCGTCAGCGTATCACCCTGAGAGCCAAGGGGTGCTTGAGCGGTGGCATGCCACCCTTAAAAGCATGCTCAGGTGTTATTGTGCTGATAACGGAAGAGATTGGGATCTTGGATTGCCGTATGTACTGTTTGCTGCTCGGGAAGTGCCTGGTGAGAGCCTGGGATTTAGTCCAAACGAGCTGATTTTTGGACACCGAGTCAGGGGCCCCCTTAATATGCTGCGGGAAATTTGGGAAGGAACTGTGCCGCCTTGTTCCTTGTTGAAGTATGTGTTTGAAAGCCGTGAGCGCATGCTTAAGAGTCTGGAGATGGCAGGTCGGAATTTAACAGGGTCACAAGCTTTAATGAAGGACAGGTATGATCGCAAAGTGAAGCTCCGGGAGTTCATTGTGGGACAGGAGGTGTTGATTTTGTTGCCTTTGGTGGGTAACCCCTTGTCGGCGAAGTATACTGGACCCTATAAAATTGTGGAGAAAATTTCGGACCTAGATTACCTTGTTGCCACTCCAGACAGGAGGAAGAAGAATCAGTTATGTCACGTGAACCTGATAAAAGAGTATGTGAGGCGCCCCTCTGAGCCTCTCACTGTCCCTGTGTTGGCTTGTTGCGGCCGTGGTGGAGAAGGAGAGGGGGACAGTCAAGCTTCAGAGGAGGATAGCTGGGATCACCATGTTTCAGCGGATCAGTGGGCGGGGAACTCGAGCCTAAGGGCTGACGAGGCTATAGCCCATTTGCCTGAGCCGCAATTTGAAGCTATCCGTCAGTTGCTCGGTTTATACCCCACTGTATTCGCTGAACATCCAGGCCTCACTACTCAGGCTATGCATGATGTTGACGTGGGGCACCATCTACCCTTTAAGTCAATCCCATACCGTGTGCCCCCCATAAAACTACCCGCTCTGAGGGATGAGTTGGAGTATATGCTCGGTAGAGGGTTGATAGAGAAAGGTACCGTTAAATGGACTTCCCCCGTAACACTGCAGCCTAAACCAGATGGCAAGGTACGCTTCTGTATTGATTTCCGTAGGCTAAACGGTTTGACTCCAACTAACCCATATCCTCTTCCTCGGGTTGATGATAGTGTTGATAAAATTGGTAATGCTCGGTTTTTGTCTAAAGTTGATTTAGTAAAAGGTTACTGGCAAGTACCTTTGTCCGAGCGCGCTAAAGAGGTATGTGGTTTTGTGGTGGACGGGAGTACTTACCGGTGTAATGTTATGCCCTACGGACTTAAGAATGCACCAGCAACGTTTCAGAACCTGATGAATGAAATTGTCAAGGACATTCCAAATTGCACCGTATACTTGGACGATGTAATCATTTATGATGACGACTTTGAGAGTCATTGTGAGCACCTGGAGACCTTGTTCCGGAAACTTAGTGAAGCAAGTCTGGTAGTAAATTTGGCAAAGTGTGACTTCGTAAAAGCCACTGTGCAGTACCTTGGGTTTGTAGTGGGAAGGGGACAGGTGTGCCCTCCTCAGAACAAGGTACAGGCTATCAATAAATTTCCGCACCCAACCACCAAGAAGCAGATCATGAGATTCTTGGGTATGATAGGCTACTACAGACGCTTTATAAAAGGTTACTCCACGGTGTTGGCACCTCTCACAGATTTGTTATCTAAAGACAAAAAGTTTTTGTGGGCGCCTGAGTGTGAAAAGGCTTTTAATTTAGTGAAGCATTTGCTGTGTACTCACCCGATACTCAGGGCCCCAGACTTTAACAGGCCTTTTCAGCTGGCAACAGATGCTAGTGGTGTAGGGGCTGGTGCCGTCTTGCTACAGACAGACAATGAAGGTGTGGAACACCCAGTAAGTTTCTTTTCTAAGAAGTTCAATGCTGCACAAAAGAACTATTCTACAATAGAAAAGGAATTACTGGCGATTGTGCTGTCACTCAGGCACTTCGAGGGGTATGTTCCAGCCTATGGCCCAGTCGTGGTTATCTACACTGATCATCACCCTTTGAGATTCCTAAATCAATTTCACAATCGCAATATGAGACTGACCCGGTGGTCATTGATGTTGCAGGAGTATAACCTGGACATCCGGCATATTGCGGGATGTGACAATGTGATTGCGGATTGTTTATCGAGGGTAGATGATCAGTCGTAGGCTATCACAGGTGTATGATCCCGAAGAGATTGACACACGGGTAGCCTCCTGCTTTGGTTTGAGTAGTATTTTGCGCTTGGTGCTTGTTGGCTCGCGGTTGTAGCCCAGCGTATTGGGTCGTAAAGCAGGATTGTTGAGCGTTTGGTATAGAAGAAAATAGGCTGCCCTTATAGTGCAGCCGGAGAAAAACATATTAAAATATAAAAATCATATAAAAACTCTTTCTTTTGATATAGATAATTGTATAAGTTTGTCATAGCCTATAGTGTTTGAGTAGTCCACGAACTATCAAACGGCTGAGCTGCTGTAAGCTCGCTCTGGGAGCATGATATTATGTCTTTTACTATTGTTGGGAGGAGTTATGAAATGTGAATTTTTTTTTATAAGATGTGTTTTAGTGATAAACTCAGCGTTGTTTTAGTGCCATGCGGTCGCTGGGTGTGAGGGGTTTGATGGGGTTCTGTATATCAGATTTTAGCTCAGGGTTGAGCAAGTAAAATCTTGGGGGAGGTGTGACGCATGTCGAGTATGAGCATGCTGTACAGAACGCCCAGTCAGGCCCCACTCTCGCTAGGATCGTCAGGGCAGGAACTTTGGCTGTAGTCTGTGTAGAGTTTCCTAACTTAGTTTATGTGAGCCGTTGTACTATAAGTATTATAAATATGTATTTTGTTTTCATCTGAGTCAACGAGTTCTATTTTATATCATTAGTTATAAGTATTGTGTGTGGGACTTATATGTAATGATGAGAGGAGAGAGAGAGAGATGTTACGTAACGGGGACCAGTGAGTGCGCCACGCGGGCAGATAGGCCTAATTCCCTCCTCCCTTCCTCCCTCTCAGAGCGTGGGAAATCCTTTGTCGATCCCAGATTGAGAGAGAATATGACGTCATGATTGCCAGTGGGCGGTCCTTAAGTAGTTTGAGATATGCCGCTAGAGGGCCGAGTATAAAAAGGAGAGGTCCTCGCCACAATTCTTTAGAACTCATCAGGCAAAGCGACTTCTCATATCCCTTGCAACTATCCATATTCTTCCGACTGATGTGAACTTTCTCTACTCTCTGAACAGCCTATCTTCTTCTCTTCTCGTCCCTGTTTAACCTCCATGACCCCTTTGGTGCAGATTTAGTCAGCCAAAGTATTATCGCTTGAGTTCTCACGAGATAAGTGCCTGTTAGATAGCCTATTTTGGAAGGGTTAACTAGAATAGGATTGATTGATGTTTGTTGCACTCGTATATGCATTTCCCTGTGTGCGATTATTCATGTTCCTGTTTTCTGCTGGTTTAGGCAATGCTAGACTGGGATAGGGTTTCTGAGTTGTGATTTCCTATGAGTACTAGGTTGCGGTTGAACCAGTACAATTGCAACGGAGACGTGGAACGCCTAGGTGGTCTTTCTGACTGTGTACCGTGGGAGTTTAGCACTGTGTTGCGAGTGAGGGCTTTTGCCTGTGCCACCCAACACTGTGCTATCTCATTTGCTTGACTTTGAGAGGATCGCCAGGAGAGAACCAGATACTAGTGATCTGGATCTCTCAAGAGAGCATCCCGTCAATTACCGTAATTTGGCCGCACAGTCTTAAGGACCTCGCTAGGCTACGAGCCGCTTGCTCAGCCATTGTCTCTTAACCTTAGATATCCCAGCTAGACTTTGCTCGACCAGCAGATACAGCATAGTATTGAAGCTTCTCCTTATGTATATTATTGTTTAAGCACTATTGATTTCATGTGTGGCACGCTTAGCTACTTCAGAGATTAGTGGCCCACGAGCACAATCTTAGTAGGCTATTGCCAGTGCATTGTCGGAGTACTTCTTCTTAATGTTTGCCATATCCTATTGCTTATTCTTATAATTCTTCTTATGTCAATTTAAAGCCTTTAATTACCAGTGAGTTATTCATTACATTGCTGTTCAAAATCCGATACTTACTTCTTATGAGTATTCGAGAAGCATCTAACTTATCAGAAGATTCCTTGCTTGATGCTCGAGGACTATCGTTTAACGTAACGTAATAGTGCCGATCCGAAGTAGAGGGTGGAGGACTTCTTAAGTTCTTAGTTCAAGGGTGGATTACTTCGGCTTCGGCCAACACTATTCTTTAGTGTTGTAGTACTTTCTTCTTTGTTTGATTGTTGACCAGACTAGATAACTCCCGTCTTGCTATTAGTCTGTTGTGTGAAACGCTAGTACCGAGTTCTTGTATACCCCGTTATAGCAGATAGAACTCTGGAGGGTAGTGGCGTTTTTTGTTCGGCTGGCAGTACTCTGGGGTTGGGATCGTGTGTTTCCGTTGTGGCAGCGAGCCATACTCGAGTCCTGTGTAAGAGCCCTAGTGTACCCGAGTGCCCGGTCGTAACAATGGATAGTGGTAGGTATGATTGTGCAGGTGGTTCTCTTTTGACTGTCTGGTAATTCACATATTCCATTCACATATGCATAGCCTACGTGAGTTGCAGTTGGGATGTGTGTACATGCTTAGATTGATATGCAGGATTCGAAGTTGCATAATAAATCGTAGGCAGTGTCCACCATTCTTTAACTGTCTTCGTGGTGCGATGCATAAGGTGTTGATTTTCGGTGTGAGCAACCTGGATTCGAATCCACGGACTGCCACATGTGTTTGTAAATTTCATTAATCGATTTTAGGAGTATAGTTGGTTGTTGGAAGGAACATAATAAATGATGGAATTAGTGATTGTTGTTGTTGTTGTTGTTGCCTTTTTTTATATACGGTACCGTATTTTTTCCTATGTGGATGAGGGAAACATAAGGTAAAACTGCCTGTGACGAGTGCCTCCCCCAAAGTTGAAAGAGTGACAGGGCCAAAATCAAGTTCTGTTAGAGCCAAAATGTCTGGACACTCGGAGTTAGAAGCAGTTTAAGTCACAGGATGAGGGAAAATGGATTGAGGGAGAGAGTTCCAAAGCTCAGCTGTTGAATATAAGCAAGATTGGGAGTATCGTTTCAATCGTGAATTGGAGAGTTGCACAGAGTAGGGGTGGGATTGTGTTGCAAGACGGGTATTACGTAAGGTACCCAACGTAGAGGAGGTGGTATACACTAAGAGAGCTCTGAGGAACACTGGTTATTGTAGTAGCGATAGAATAGCGAGAGAGATGCAACATTGCAGCGAATAGAGAGCTTGCAGAGAGTCAGTGAGGGGACGGGAGTTAATGATACGAAAGGCTTTCCTTTCTACTTTGTCTAGTAGTGCGGTGTGAGAGGATCCTCCCCACACATGTGAACAATACTCAATACAGGGATGCAATGTGCCCCTATACAGAGCAAGAAACTGTGCAGGGGTAACGAATCCCTTGAGGCGGTTGAGCACACCCAGCTTCTGGGAGACCCTCTTAGCAAGAGTGCTCTCTCCAAGAGAGAGCAGAAGAAATGGAAACACCGAGAATACTGAGAGAAGATGAAGGGATGATCTTTGTATTGTTGAAGTATAAGGGAAAGTCCTCTGGGAGTTGCGGACGGGTAGGTAAGACAGATAAATTGGGTTTTGGAAGCATTAAAGGTTTAAAAGATTTTCTCTGCCCCAATTGGAAATAGTAATTAGATCAGAAGATAAGTGTAGTATGGCTTCATTACGTTTATTTTGTAGGGATTGCTGGTTGGGGCATTTAGGAAACCAAATTGAATAGTGTAAGGTAGAGTCATCTGCATATGAATGGATGGGACTGGAGGTACAGTTGAGAAGATCATGCAGTTCAGACACATAACAATTCGTGGACCCCGTATGAATTTCTTTATGCAATTATTACTATCAGGATTGATTATTTGATGGAACATGCTGGTCAATAAACAGTATATATAGTTTTACAGTTGATATATATATAACACCTTTAACCCCTTCAGCACGATGATGCCTTTTTGTCTTTGGTTCTGGCTAAAATTAGTCTATTGAATGCAGATTAATTACATTATGCAGAGGGTTCATGGAGATCGTCCTAGAAGTCGATTATAAGCTACATAAAATCGTATAATGGGAACTCCCCCCCCCAAAAAAAAAGGGGCCAGGAATACCGTACGTAAATTGTGCTGAAGGGGTTAATTAATTTGTGTCCAGAGATATACTTCCATAATTAGAAAGAAGTGAGGCACACGAATGTTTATGAGTGACTGTACAGTTGTTACCGGTACCTTACGTCACTTCGGTTATTTGTAAGGTGTTAATTTGTTAATATAATTGCAACAATGGTCGTAGCAGTGTAGGGAAAGCTGATGTTGTCTTTGTCACTTGGCCTGTATGTAGAAATAATGAATGATAGTGGCTGTGGTACTAGTAGTAGTGGTGGTGGTTGTTGAGGGTGGAGGTGGTTGATGATTGAGGGTGGTGGTGGTACTGGTGTTGATGGTTGAGGGTGGTAGTGGTGGTGGTGGTTTAGGGTGTTAGTGGTGGTGGTGGTTGGGGGTGTTAGTGGTGGTGGTGGTTGGGGGTGTTAGTGGTACTGGTGGTGGTGGTAGTGATTGTGGGTAGTAGTGCTGATGGTGGTGGTGGTGGTACTGATGGTGGTGGTAGTGGTTGAGGGTTGTAGTGGTGGTAGTTGTGGGTAGTAGTGGTGGTAGTTGTGGGTAGTAGTGGTGGTAGTGGTTGAGGGTGGTGGTAGTGGAAGACAAGGGAGGGTGATAAATTTGTTTGTGGATGTAGGTACCGGTACAGTTATGCTTGGGTTTCTCATTGATATTTTGTTGGTGTTTTTTAAATCTTAGCAATAATAAGTATGTCTTGTTTTATAAACACATGTTGTTAATTATGAAAACTTGGCATTGATATGATGAAGATATAACAGTTTATTATTGGTTCATTAATTATTGAAAAATCCGCTGCTACGGGATTAGACGTTAAAAGATTGTTTGGTAAAATAAAGATAGTAATAGTTGGTAGAATGTAGCTTGTGGTGGGGGGGGGTGGGGGTGGTGGCAGTGACTGTATATTTGGTGGTGGAGGAATCATAATTTTAACTTTCACTATTGGGTGACGGATGGTCCTATCCAGACTGAGGTTTGGCATCCTCTATATACAGTATACAGTATACATACATACATACTTTCACTAGTCACAAGAGCTGCCTTATATTACGATGGTGACACTGGTTTTGAGTGATGGCTGTTGTGGTGGTAGTGGAGAAGATGGTGGGGATTGTGGTGTATAGGCTAGTGTGTTGATCATACCAGTTACTTAACACCTTATTGGCGGGCTAGGCGGTCTATTTGACCGTAGCGCCCAGCGTTTTTTTTTTAACCCTAAATAGGGTTGTTTACGTGATCATTTTCATGCCTAAATAAGATCGAGAGCGTAAAACAAGTATCTATCCCTGAAAGGGCGTAAACAGAGCTTTCCAATGACACCCGAACCATCCTTGTACGACCACTGGTTCTCTTGCAACGATCGTGCAACCCGAGTTAAAAAAAAACTGTAATTAGGTCATTTCCCTACATAATTCCCTGTGTAGCGAGTGAGAAGAGGGGGAGGAAGTTAGAATACAGTTCAGTTGGTCCACCGCGGTGGTGGGGGACTGTCATAGGGTTGCTACGCTCCTCACACCGCTCAGCTCTCTCTCTCAGCAACATTACGTGGTGAAAATGGCGCTCAACATAAGTTGTGAACCGCCACATAGTCCATATTTATTTCACACAACATAAGTTGCGTGCCGCCAGTTAAGGGTTAAGGGGGAGGTACTCGCTTTTTATGGACCCCTTCTCCCTCAAGTTTAGCATAGGCCTATTAGTTTTGAGAATATGAGACGTTTGTTCCCTTAGTGTGGTATTTAGCTGTAATTTTTTTCCTGGCGAGCGATAGCAAGCCTCAAATTTTAGAAGGAACCGGCCTTTGGCCGGGAAATTTTTCTTACAAATGTATCTTGAAAGGGGGTCTAGAGGGTGTTTTTCTAAGCTTCATGGAGGTATGGTGAGGAAACTTAAAAAATAAATTAATAGGTATATAGACCAACAACCAAGCACTGCCCCCTTAAGTGGTCTGATAATATGAGTATAGTAGTGGACTGGTAATGAGGAAGGTGATGGTTAGGGAATATTGGATCTGGTAGCTTAACCCTTTCAGCACCAGCGACGTGTGATATATTTTGTTCTAGCTATATTTAGACGATATTACGCAGCTTAGGAAGGCTCTGTGGTAGTTAAAGGGGAGATAGTTTGAAGCCTTATTATTGGTAGAGGTCCTTCCTAAGCTGACTAAAACCGCCTAATAGTTGCCAGAGTTTGTTGAGAAGGACGTCCCTGGTACTGAACGGGTTAGCTTGTCTGGTATAAGGATGGTGGTAAATATAGTGATGGTATGGCAATGGTGATTATCTGTGTGGCGGTGGTAGATGTGATTTGGCGCTACTATACTCTATTGTTGTCCACCTTATGATATATGGTCATGTTACTGTTATGATTACTCCGCTATTATGTTGATGTTGTAGCTAAATGTGTTGTTAATTATGAAAAGCATGCATTACTACAACGCAGATATATGGCAGATTCATATTTTGTCCATTAAGTACCGACACATCAGTTGCTAAGGGATTCGATTTATCATCAGCTGAAATATAAAACGGCTAAATTATTTGGTAAACTTGTCATTTACAATACTGTAGTTTAACTAACTGATTAAATTATTGTGGTAGTGGCATTATTAAACTAATGGTGGTGGTGGTGGAAGTAGTCGTGGTGTTGATACATGTGGTGGTGAGTGAGTGAGGTTGTGGTGGGTCTGTTACATACAGCTTTGTCTCTTGTCTCCTTCTCTCACATTAAACAAAAACAAATCTAACAATGTTTAGGAATGTTTCGTGGTATTCTGAGAAGGTTAAGTTTTCTGTTGGAGTGATAGTGGTTCTGTTTGGAATATCTATTGATGGCTGTGGTGGTGTGGATAGTTGTTAATATGGTACTGTTAGTTGTGGTTGTGGTGGTGATGGTGTTAGAGATACAGTAGTGGTGCTGATGGTGATACGAAGGAAAACTAGCTACAACAGATATATTGATCCTTACGAGGCTGCTTGTAATATAACTACCCACTATGTGACAACAGGAAAGGATATTACAATATGATAATTGCTGGAGGCCTTTCTTAAACTGAATACAATCGTCTATCATTAACCACCATAAAATTATAAGGATGACACTGGTACTCTATTGGTTAAAACTCAAGAATATCATTCTTCCTATGTTTCTGCCCGGAATCAAACCAAATCTGTTCTTCAACTTGCCAAGCACTCTTTCATAAATAATAAATGCACTGAACTATCCAACTCTTGCTCTCACCAAGCTTTCTGGCATCTAGCCAAAAACCTCTCCAACAATTTTTCATCCTGGTCTTTCCCTCACCTTTTCCACTCTGATGGCACAACCATCACTTCTTCCTCTGACAAAACTGAACTTTTTGCTCAAACTTTTGCTAGAAACTCCACTTTGGATGACTCTGGTGCTATTCCTCCCTCTCCACCCCCCTCTCTCCTACTTATTCCTAATATCCTAATCTCTTCTAAAGATGTACTTTCTACCCTCTCTGGGCTTAATACTAAGAAGGCATACAGTCCGGACGGACGGTGTTCCTCCTGTTGTACACAAAAACGGTGCTTCCGTGCTAACTCCCTGCCTAGGCAAACTCTTTCGTCTCTGTCTCTCCTCTAACGTCTTCCCTTCCTGCTCTTATTCAACCTGTCCCAAAGAAGGGTGACCGCTCTCAACCCTCCAATTATCGCCCAATTGCTCTCATCTCTTGTATCTCTAAAGTTTTTTAAACTATTCTTGCTTCCAAATTTCTTAAGTATTTCTCTTCTCATAATCTACTCTCAGATCGCCAGTATGGCTCCTTAAGGGTCGCTGTACTGATGATCTTCTTTCATATCTTACTAACTCTTGGTCATCCTCCTTTCGGAACTTCGGTGAGACCTTTTCTATTGCACTAGACATACCAAAGGCCTTCGATAAGAGTCTTGCACAAATTTTTAATTTCTAAACTACCCTCCTTCGGTTTCTACCCCTCCATCTGTGCCTTTGTCTCCAATTTCCTTTTCGGCCGTTCCATAGCTGCGGTTGTGGATGGCCATCGCTCACTTCCTCATCCTATCAACTCTGGTGTTCCTCAGGGCTCTGTCCTATCTCCTAATCTCTTTCTAATTTTCATAAATGATCTTCTCAATTGTACCTCAAGTCCAATCCAGTCATACGCAGACGACTCTACCTTACACTACTCAATTAGTTTCCCAGAACTCCCCAGCCAGCAATCCCTCAAAAAAAAAAACATAATGAAGCCATGCAACACCTATCTTCTGATCTAACTACCATTTCCAATTGGGGCAGAGAAAACCTTGTTACCTTTAATGCTTCCAAAACCCAATTACTTTATCTTACTACCCGTCCGGAACTTCCAGAGGACTATCCCTTACACTTCAACAATACAAAACTCAATCCTTCATCTTCTCTCGATATTCTTGGTGTTTCCTTTTCTTCTGCTCTCACTTGGAAGGACCATATTACCAGTCTTGCTAAAGGCTGCGTCCCATACAGTACGTAAAGACCCGACAAGAGCCGATCTTTTCAAAATATTTGAATTTTTGAAAAATCGTGCATGATCGAGCAACATCGTGGAAATAAATTGGCTCTACTCGAGTTCATCTGGAACTGGACGGGGTGCCCGCCGACAGGTCCGTGAAGTCGGCCAATAATTAGTGTATGCACTATTTTCCAGCCGACTGTTTTTGATGGTCGGGGAAAAAAAAAGTTAAATTTTGGACGTGCTGCTGACGTATGTCGATCGGTTTTCGGACGTGCAGCAATCGTTTTTGACGTACAATAATCGGGAATTAATCGGGCAAATTGTTCGAACCAGACTATAGTAAGCTCGACACGACCATGACATGACAAACGCCCGACTAAAAACAGACAACCAATCCGATCCTTTCGATAACGATATCGTTACTTCGTTGTATCGTTATTTATCGAAGATATGGATATTTATCATATTTTAAATAAAAAATCTTATGTGCAGCAATGCTATCATTATTTTATTAGAAAAAAAAACACCTGCCATTACGAGGGTTCGGTTCGGCTTTTAGTTTACCTATTTATTGACTATTCTGCGGATTTCTGCCTGTTTGGCAATTAACCCGCTGAGTGCCAGCCAATTTTGACGGTGTGCTTCTGCCAGTGCCAGAGTTTTTTTTTTTTTTTTTTTTTTTGGCTAAATCTATCAAGTTGGGAGAGAAAGGAAGGATAATGGTAAACAAAAAACACTCCCCTCGCCAGAAATCATTGTCCCCGATGGTCCTGAAAGTAGCTGAAAAGACACTATAGACTACAGAGACTTTTATGGTATCGGAATGTATGGGTGGGAGGGTGGTTCTGGGGTTGGTGGGGGGAAGGTAGAAAGGGTAATTGACTTGTGTTATGAAGCCGATTGGTGAGGTAGTTTCGCCACCACGGATTTTCATTTTTTTCCTTTTCTTCGTACGGATACGCTAGAGGTGGGTGGTGGGAGGCGGTTGGGGGTGTGGTGGGGGGAAGGCAGAAGGGTAAGAGACTAGTCACACAAATATGGAACCGATTGGTGCAGTCGTTTCGCCGCCACAGATTTTCAATTTTTCCTTCTGACGGGACCGACAGTCAGCGAGTGGGTGGGAGGAGGGATTTGGGATTTTTGTGGTGGGTAGCCTAAAGGGTAAGGTACATGTGGTAAAAATATGAAAGCCATAGGTGCAGTCGTTTCGCTGCTACGATTTTTTTTCGCCGAGGACGTATATATGCCTCCCTGGCACTCGGCGGGTTAATTAACGATTATCGCTATTTTGGAACAAAAAGTATGACGTTACCGTTAGTTAATTCGTTAAAGCTGGAAAAAAAATTATCCGATAAACGTTAACCCGAAATCGTTAACGCGTTAGTTACATTATCGCGTTACTTTATCGCGTTAGTGCCCACCTATGGGTAGACTGTGTGGGGGTCTACGGCCCCCGACCTTTATATAGGGTTGGGTACTTGGTCGTGCTTCTGTCGTAGGAGTCGACCCTGTCGGATGACACAGGTATGTATCGTGCGACACACTTGCGCAGCACATATGCTGCTCGTCTGGCAAACGACTAACATCCTATCAACATCCAACTTAGCGTACTGTGAACGTGTTGCGCGGACGTGTGTGTCGTACTGACATCTTAATAGGGTCACGAGTTAACGTGTGGCAGACGTAGATGTGTCGTGAGTGACGTGTGAGTGACATGTGACTGACGTGTGACTGACGTGTGAGTGACGTGCGGCTGTCCTTGTCTGGCGAGCCTCGTGTCAAACGTGTCAAACGTGTCAATTCGGCAAAAAGTTGTTAAATCGGCTAACATCGGCCGTTGTCGTGTCTTGACGTACTGTATGGGACGCGGCCTTAAGGCAGCCTCCCAGAAGCTGGGTGTGCTCAACCACCTCAAGGGGTTCTTTACCCTGCATAGCTTCTTGCTCTGTACAGGGGCAGAGTGCATCCTTTTATTGAGTATTGTTCACATGTGTGGGGAGGATCCTCTAACACCGCACTCCTAGATACAGTAGAAAGGAAAGCCTTTCGTATCATTAACTCCCGTCCACTCACCAACTCTCTGCAATCTCTCTCATTGCCGCAATGTTGCATCTCTCTCGCTATTTTATCACTAGGCCTACTACAATAATTAGTGTTCCTCAGAGCTTTCCCAGTGCATACCACCTCCTATACATAGGGTATGTAGTACCCGTCTTGCAGCAACACAATCCCACCCCTACTCTATGAAACTCTCCAACCCAAGAATAAAATGATATTTTCAGTCTTTCTTCTATTCAACTGCTGAGCTCTGGAACTCTCTCTTAGAATCAGTATTTCCCCCTTCCTATGACTTAAGGCTGCGTCCCATACAGTACGTAAAGACCCGACAAGAGCCGATCTTTTCAAAATATTTGAATTTTTGAAAAATCGTGCATGATCGAGCAACATCGTGTAAATAAATCGGCTCTACTCGAGTTCATCTGGAACTGGACGGGGTGCCCGCCGACAGGTCCGTGAAGTCGGCCAATAATTAGTGTATGCACTATTTTTCAGCCGACTGTTTTTGATGGTCGGGAAAAAAAAACGTTAAATTTTGGACTGTGCTGCTGACGTATGTCGATCGGTTTTCGGACGTGCAGCAATCGTTTTTGACGTACAATAATCGGGAATTAATCGGGCAAAATGTTCGAACCAGACTATAGTAAGCTCGACACGACCATGACATGACAAACGCCCGACTAAAAACAGACAACCAATCCGATCCTTTCGATAACGATATCGTTACTTCGTTGTATCGTTATTTATCGAAGATATGGATATTTATCATATTTTAAATACAAAATCTTAAATGCAGCAATGCTATCATTATTTTATTAGAAAAAAAACACCTGCCATTACTAGGGTTCGGTTCGGCTTTTAGTTTACCTATTTATAGACTATTCTGCGGATTTCTGCCTGTTTGGCAATTAACCCACTGAGTGCCAGCCAATTTTGACGGTGTGCTTCTGCCAGTGCCAGAGTTTTTTTTTTTTTTTTTTGGCTAAATCTATCAAGTTGGGAGAGAAAGGAAGGATAATGGTAAAAAAAAACACTCCCCTCGCCAGAAATCAGGTCCCCGATGGTCCCGAAAGTAGCTGAAAAGACACTATAGACTACAGAGACTTTTATGGTATCGGAATGTATGGGTGGGAGGGTGGTTTGGGGTTGGTGGGGGGAAGGTAGAAGGGTAATTGACTTGTGTTATGAAGCCGATTGGTGAGGTAGTTTCGCCACCACGGATTTTCCTTTTTTTCCTTTTCTTCGTACGGATATGCTAGAAGTGGGTGGTGGGAGGCGGTTGAGGGTGTGGTGGGGGGAAGGCAGAAGGGTAAGGGACTTGTCACACAAATATGGAACCGATTGGTGCAGTCGTTTCGCCGCCACAGATTTTCCATTGTTTTCCTTCTGACGGGACCGACAGTCAGCGAGTGGGTGGGAGGAGGGATTTGGGATTTTTGTGGTGGGTAGCCTAAAGGATAAGGTACATTTAGTAAAAATATGAAAGTCATAGGTGCAGTCGTTTCGCTGCTACGATTTGTTTTCGGCGAGGACGTATATATGCCTCCCTGGCACTCAGCGGGTTAATTAACGATTGATTATCTCTATTTTGGAACAAAAAGTATGACGTTACAGTTAGTTAATTCGTTAAAGCTGGAAACAAATTTATCCGATAAACAACGTTAACCCGAAATCGTTAACGCGTTACATTATCGCGTTACTTTATCGCGTTAGTGCCCACCTATGGGTAGACTGTGTGGGGGTCTACGGCCCCCGACCTTTATATAGGGTTGGGTACTTGGTCGTGCTTCTGTCGTAGGAGTCGACCCTGTCGGATGACACAGGTATGTATCGTGCGACACACTTGCGCAGCACATATGCTGCTCGTCTGGCAAACGACTAACATCCTATCAACATCCAACTTAGTGTACTGTGAACATGTTGCGCGGACGTGTGTGTCGTACTGACATCTTAATAGGGTCATGAGTTAACGTGTGGCAGACGTAAATGTGTCGTGAGTGACGTGTGAGTGACGTGTGAGTGACGTGTGACTGACGTGTGAGTGACGTGTGAGTGACCTGCGACTGTCCTTGTCTGGCGAGCCTCGTGTCAAACGTGTCGATTCGGCAAAAAGTTGTTAAATCGGCTAACATCGGCCGTTGTCGTGTCTTGACGTACTGTATGGGACGCGGCCTTTAAATTGCTTCAAACTCCGTGTGTCCAGGCATTTTGGCTCGTACTTCCCTTGATTTTGGCCCTGTCACTCTTTCAACTTTGGGGGAGGCACTCGCTGCAGGCAGTTCTGCATTTTGTCTCCCTCACTCACATAGAAAAATACTAATGTGGTGCTATTCGCAATTAATCGGGGGTTAAGAGCGAGATTTGTCTCTAAATGATTTTTGAAAGTTTGACCAGTACCGGTACTGCACTCAATGACACTGGTACTGTAGGTAGTTCATTCCATAAGTTTACCAGTCGTTTAAAAAACTAATACTTCGCCTCATGTGAGTGAAAAGGCTTTGTGGTGCTGGTGGTATTGGTGTTGTGATGGTGGCGGTACAAAGGAGTACAAAGGAATGGTGGTGGTGGTAGTGGTGTTGCTGTGATGGTGGTGGTGGAGGTAGAAACCCTGCTGAAGGTTAATATTGGAGTTGCGGCACTTTTGTTTTTCTTACTTGTCACTTAGGCTGTCTGGCAAATTGATTATGAAAGTGCTTGGGAGAGTGATGGCTCTGGTGGTAGTGGTGATGGTGGTGGTGGAATAGTGGTTATGGTGGTGGTAGGGATGGTGGTGGTGGTGGTAGTAGTGGTTATGGTGGTGGTAGTTGGGATGTAGTAATTAGTTTGGCGATTTTAAGACCTTTCGCCCCATTGCTTTGTCACTATGACCTTTCGTGTCAGTTAGGTGTTGATTTTTTCTTGGCGAACGATAGCGAGCCTGTAATTTAAGAGTAACCGACCTTCGGCCTGGACATTTTTCTATCGACAAATGTACACATTTATCTTGAAGGAGGGTCTTGGGGGTGTATTTTTAAGTTTGATGGAGGTCTAGGGAGGAAACCAAGAAATAAAGGAATACATTAAATAATAGACAAAAAAACACGGATAACAATAATAAAATATATACAAATGAGCAAATAAATACGCCCATCCCCCCTTTAGCCAACTCTGTACCTGTGACGTCCTTCCCATTATATTGTTGGCAACTATTAGATGATTTTATTCAACTTTTGAAGGATCTGTGTTAGCTAAAAGGATAAATTGAGATAGCTTGTAGCCTTTCAATGGTTAGAAGTCCTTCCTAAACTTAATAACATCATCTAATAGTTGCCAACAATATAATGGGAAGGGCGTCACAGGTACAGAGTTGACTAAAGCGGGGATGGGCGTATCTATTTGCTCATTTGTACCGGTATATATTTTATAATTGTTATCCGTTTTGTTTCTTCTATTATTTAATGTATCCTTTATTTCATGGTACAGTATGGGTGAACAATTGGACGCAGAGAGAACGGGCGGTCTGACTGAAATCGCACCTTAACCCCTTCAGCACCATGATGCATTGCTAACTTTGACTGGCTAAAATTAGATGATGTTATGCAGTTTAAGAAGGACCTATGCTACTAAGGGGGTTTATTGGGATTGTATTTATCCATTGAGTCATATAGGTAGATTACAAATTAAAGAAAGTCGTCTAATGGTAACCAGAATATGATTAAAATTACGTAATGGTGGTGAAGGGGTTAAGGGGGTGTCCTAATTTTATGCTCTCATTTTCTCTCTTTCTCTTTCTGACCCTTCCCAAATGGTAGAAATGTTAGTTGGATCGCTCTAGTGGTGTGTGAGTTATGAGGTTAAAGGTGGGGTCGCATGGGTTGAGATAAACATGGAATGATAATCGCCAAGCTGTACATAATTATCTTGCAAAATGAAATGGCACTGAAATAATTATTAACAATGGTATACAGGATTTTGTGGATCGTCCATACCGGGCCGCCTGTGACATCACAAGAGTGTAAGTCCACCATCCAGTCTAGGATAAGAATACTTCTGTGACGTCACAGGCCCAGTATAGACGATCCGCAAAATCCTTTAAACCATTGTTAATAATTATTTCACTGACATTGCATTTTACAAGATAATTATATGCAGGTTGGCGATTATTTTTCCCATGTTTATCTCAACCCATGCACCCCTACCTTTAATGTTCAAGAGTGTTGGCCTACTTACATGGAACAGGGTATAAAATAAACCAGACTTGATCCGAGACTGGCCACTATCAAACTGGTACCTTGTGACCGATACCTTTTACACCTTGTCTGTGGCTAACCACTTCAACACCTCTGCAGCCACTATAATTAAGGGGGGGTCACCAGACAGACAGACAGACAGACAGACAGACAGACAGACAGACAGAGAGAGAGAGAGAGAGAGAGAGAGAGAGAGAGAGAGAGAGAGAGAGAGAGAGAGAGAGAGAGAGAGATTAAAGTACCGGTAGTTATAATTAGGCCTATCCCCGTAGCTCTTCCTTGCCTTAGCTTCATAATGTGAGGCTGACTTAGGGTGGGAGGGATAATTAAGGAGAGATGGGTCGTTTTACTGGTCCCCCTACTTCCTCATGTTTAGCCCCATTAGACGTTTGGCCCATTAGTTTGGCCATTTTAAGACCTTTCGCCCCATTTTTTTGTTGGTCAATAATAAGACTGTTCGTGTCATTTAGGTGTTTATTTTTCCTTGCGACCGATAGCTAACCTGTAATTTAAGAGGAACCGGCCGTAGGCTGAAATTTTTCTATTGAAAAATGTACAAATATATCTTGAAGGAGGGTCTTGGGCGCGTGTATTTTTAAGTTTGATGGATGTCTAGGGAGGAAACTAAAAATATAATAAAAAGATACATAAATGAACAAATAAATATGCCCATCCTACCTTAAGTGTGTGAAATTGTTACATTTATATACGGAGTACACAACTACTCATTCTTGCTACTAGGTTTATATACGGAATACACAACTACTCATTCTTGCTACTATAGTCGGTTTATATACGGAGTACACAACTACTCATTCTTGCTACTATAGTCGGTTTTATTTTAGCTGGCGGTAAATTGTCATGGCCTGATAATGTTCACTAGGCTATTATGAAAAGTTTGTAGCAAAATATGATGTTAATTATGAAAACTTGAGATAATTATGGCACCAAGACATATAAGAGATTCATAGTCGCTTTTTCTGGATCCTATTCTCTCTCACGTTTAGCATATTTGTTTTGAGATTTTAAGACGCTCGCTCCATTAGTTTGGCGATTTTGAGGCCTTTTGCCCCCTTTTTTAGTCAATTTTATGACCTTTCGTGCCATTTAGGTGTCGATTTTTTCCTGGCGCACGATAGCTACCTTTTGATTTGAGAAGGAACCGTCCTTCGGGCGAGACATTTTTCAACCAAAAAATTTACAAATTCATCTTGAAAGGAGGTCAAGGGGGTGTATTTTTAAGCTTGATGGAGGGCTAGCGAGGAAACTCAAAAATAAATAAAGAAATATATACACAGACCAAAAAACAAGCACTAGCCTAACCCCTTAAGTATTGATATATCAGTTGCTAGGGGATGCAAGTTGCCGTCAGAGGAATTAAAACCGACTATATATATTTCCAATTATTTACAACATTATGGTTAAAAGGTCTAGTTACCGGTACTTCGAAAGCAATCTGGGTATTTATGTAGAGCAGTACTTGTCTGTGTATCTATGTAAAGAAGTGGTCCAAAACGGAGATGCATAATAATTCTAATGTGGCCTAACAATGCTCGTAAATAATGGATGTATAATACTTTCATTATTAGCCCTTAGAAGATCCGATAACGCATATCTTTTCTGTTTTCTAGCTATTATTAGACGATTTTATTCAGATGAGGAAGGGTATATGGAAGTCCAAGGGTTGATTGAGATAACAACAATGTCTGTATATGAAGGAGACAAAAGGCAGGTTGCCTGTAACGAGTGTCTCCCACGAAGCCAACAGAGTGACAGAGCCAAAATCTCGGGACGTTGGGGTCAAAATGCCTGGACACACAAAGCTTAAAGCAGTTTAAGTCATAGGATGAAGGAAAGATTGATTGAGGGAGAGAGTTCCAGAGTTCACTTGGTGAGTAGAAGACAGACTGAGAAAATTTGCCACTTCTTGGGTTGGAGAACTGGACAGAATAGTAGTGGGACTGTGTTGAAAGGCGGGTGCCTCGAACTCACCGCACTGAGAGCTCTGAGAACACTGATTGTTGTAATAGTAATAGCAGAGTGAAAGAGATGCAACATTGCGGCGTGTAGAAAGAGATTGTAGGGAACTAGTAAGAGGAAGTAAGTGATGAAGCGAAATTATTTTGATTCTACTCATTCGAGAAGTGCAATATGGGTATCAATATATATCTCCCCACACATGCGAACAATACTTAATAAAGGGGCGCATTGTGCCCCGATACAGAGCAAGAAGCTGCGCGGGGGTGAAGAACCCACAGAGATAGTTGAGCACACCTAACTTTTGGGAAGCTGTTTTTAGCAAGAGTAGTAATATGATCTTTAGAAGAAGGCTGAGTGAAAAAGACACAAATAAACTATTGAGAGAAGATGAAGTGTTGATTTGTGTATTGTTAAAGAATAATTGAGTCTTGTGGAAGATTGTGATAGAGAGATAGAGGGAAATATTGGGTTTTGGAGGCGTAGAAAATAAAAAGATTTGTTCTGCTCCAATCAGAAACAATTAATAGATTAGAAGATATACTATCTGCTTACCAATTTCGTGAACATTGGTTTATAACTTTTATGGGCAGTCTATGCTGGCGGAGGTATGCGCTCTACTGATTGCACCCTAAATTGGATCACTTCTTCCTTGGCGCCTATCCCATCTGCCCACCCACGTTCATGAAAATCGGTTCACAAATGTTTGAGATATCAGATATTCAGGAAGACACACATATTTGTCTATAAGGCTAAGGCGAAACTACCGCGGTACACTTTCATTCATACAGTGAATAACTTTGTCTACGTATGTTATTCACCCCTATTTTTAAGCCTGATATTCTAATATACACTGTATAATTTTCAAAACCCACCCATGGGTTCAAGGTGTCAAACCGGAGCAATTATTTTTGAAAACTTGAATGAATATGAGGAGGAATACAAGAAACTTAACATGAAATAGCGTGTTTTGGCTATTGTATCACTTTCAAAGATATAATGTGAACTATAAACCATAACTATACCTTTACATAGACAGTAATAAAGACTAAACATAATGGATTTGGCTTTCGTTAGACATCCTGCATGATATATTGTCGACTTAGCCACCAGCATCCATATACGAATAAAGGTTTCCTATGTCAGTTCCTGATGCAATATATATTAACTCTCCACTGGAGCATTGACTCACAACTCTTTTCACAGATTGGATATGGGATATTGCGTGAGTCTGGGGTTATTGTACGGTTAATTCCTGTGATAATTATAAATAAACTTGGTATGAAAGCAAGGAAGCCTTTAATATTGAGGAAGCAAGCTATATATGTTTTAAATGATACTGTGTTACCTTGTAACATTTCCATTGTATTTTTTTTTTTTTTTTTTTTTTTCTTCAAACAATTATCAAAAGATCCTCAATTATTTTGTTTCAACAATATCACTGATATTACAAATAAAA
>JBAKBP010028861.1:0-27974 GCA_037953745.1 Lithodes maja | reverse complement strand
ATAGTGGATCGATACATGGCTATCAGCTACAAAGAACCTATCATAGTGAATCGATGCATGGCTATCATCCACAAAGAACCTACTATAGTGCATCGATGCATGGCTATCAGCTACAAAGAACGTACTATAGTGGATCGATGCATGGCTATCAACTACAAAGAACCTACTATAGTGGATCGATGCATGACTATCAGTTACAAAGAACCTACTATAGTGGATCGATGCATGGCTATCAGTTACAAAGATCCTACTATAGTGGATCGATGCATGGCTATCAGTTACAAAGAACCTACTATAGTGGATCGATGCATGGCTATTAGTTACAAAGATCCTACTATAGTGGATCGATGCATGGCTATCAGTTACAAAGAACCTACTATAGTGGATCGATGCATGGCTATCAGTTACAAAGATCCTACTATAGTGGATCGATGCATGGCTATCAGTTACAAAGAACCTACTATAGTGGATCGATGCATGGCTATCAGTTACAAAGAACCTACTATAGTGGATCGATGCATGACTATCAGCTACAAAGAACCTACTATAGTGGATCGATGCATGGTTATCAACTACAAAGAACCTACTATAGTGGATCGATGCATGACTATCAGTTACAAAGAACCTACTATAGTGGATCGATGCATGGCTATCAGTTTGAAGGAGCCTAGCTGCGGTAATATATTGTTCTTGATTATACATTCATTATTTTGATGAAAACCCCACTCGAATCATTTCTTGGTATGCAGATGATGCCAAAATAGGAAGTAAAATACAGCAAATACTGTAATAAATAAGGTATATATGTATTAAAGTTGTTGAACTGATGGGCAAGTCTTTTAAATTCAAATTTGGAAGAAAAAAAAACCTACCCTTCTATACCAAGTCAGTCAATCATTTTTTGGAGTACTCCGTTCAATGTATATTTTCATATTATAACAAGGATATTGACAAATCAGAAACAATTCAGAGAAGGGTCACAAATTATACCATGGTTGACAAACAAATATTTCCCCTCACATACATGCCTCGTTCCCTCCCTTCTCTCTCTACCAATCGATCACCACTCCCTTCCTTCAGGCATGTCCAGACGAGCGGGCATGCCCTGCGTGCAGTGCGGTCGGCGGACAAATTCCGCCGGGCATGCCCATGCATGTTGTCCACACAGCAGAGTCGATGAATGGGCGGGCGTGCCCGACGGTACAAGTAGTTTGTAGAGTGCGGTACGATAAATATGGTGGCCAGTACTACTGAGGTTCCTGATGTGGCGGCGTCTACGCCGTAGGACCACCTCCCGGAGCTGCCAACCGCGGATGGCTGCCGACCCTCCACGGCCGGAGACAAGATCAACGACCAGTGGAGGACAACCAGATGCCAGTCGCGGGGAGCAGTTTCGGGAGCCAAACCGTCACAACCATCCCCTGCCCCCTCCCTGGGGGCACGGGTCCTTGGAGCGGCTTCGGTCGCGCCGGGAATTTCCACACCTCTCACACCACACACACACATCACAGTTTTTCCTACACCGAGAAATTACTCTCCGGCTGTCATTTCTCGAAGACTTCTTCTAGCCGGAGACATTGAGAGCAAACCAGGACCCACGTACACATACATATGTCCAACTTGCTCAAAACCCATCACTTCGAGTCGCCACACTAAGTGTTCAGTTCTCTGCAATTCATGCAGGAACTGGACCCACTTCACCTGTACAACACTTGCCTCCAAGAAACACTACACGAACACCTGGACCTGTTCCTCATGCCCCTCCCTCTCCCAGTCAAATCCCTCGCCTAAAACCCGTCCACCTCTCCTCCCCAACCCACCTAGCCTTCCCATATCATCCACTCCTCCCCCTAAAACCCGTCCACCTCTCCTCCCTAACCCACATAACCTTCCCATACCATCCACATCCTCAACTCAACACACCACACCCCATCCTAATCCATTCCAACCCCCATCTCCTGCTCCCCAATCCCCACCCCCACCTCACCCATCCGAACCCCCAGCCCCTCCCTCACCCCCGCCCCCTCACCCCCACCCCATCCTCGTGCAGCAGCACCCAACATACATCGTGCACATAACATTAATATTCTCCAATTGAACATAGATGGCATCAACACAAAGAAACACGAACTCTCACACTTCATCAAACAACACAACATACACATTGCCATCTTACAAGAAACAAAACTGCACAACACAAAAAACACCCACATTTCATAATTTCACCACCATCAGACAAGACCGGGCTGTCGGCGGGGGCGGTGGACTCATCACCCTGGTACACAAAGAAATATCATACATAGTAACCAGTGTACAAACCAAATCCCTCCTCCCCCCAAATGATAACACAACAGAAATACAATCAATTAAAATACGCACTGGCAACAACTCCAACATAACCATCATAAACACATACATCCCTCCCCAAACATCCCCTACAGTACCAAATGAATACAGAATACACTTACAACACATCACAAACACCCCACACATCATCCTGGGTGGTGACTTCAACGCCAAGACGTCGGCCTGGTTTGTCGACAACCCCGACACAGACAGAGGGCTGGTACTACAAAACAAAACAGATAACCTCATCATCCTTAACAACATCCATCAACATACCCATATTCCTCACCAAGCCCTCTATAACCCATCATCTCCAGACAACACCTTTTGCTCCCCAGAACTCGCCCCCACAACATCCTGGAGGGTGGTCAGAACCTTAGGCTCTCACCACCTCCCGATCATTATCACCACCAAAACCAGACTCACCCCAGCTAGCCACAAACACACATACACCAATTATAAAAGAGCTAACTGGGAAGCATTCACAAGTGAGACAGAACAACACTTCACAACTCTAAACAGTACACCCATCACTAACATCAACAATGCTGTACACATACTCAATAAAACTATCAAAACGCTGACAAGAAACACATTCCAAGAGGTAACAGAAAAAGACACAACCCCAACTTCACACCAGAAATTCAAAACCTCATCAGACAATGCGACATACTGAAACACTCCCCAGCACCCCACACACAAGACATCCCACAACAAATTCAAGCTCTCAACACCCAAACTAACAACAAAATACAAGAACAACAAAAACTAAATTGGAATAACTTCCTACAAACACTTGATCACAAAACAAACCCCAAAAAACTCTACAAAACACTAAACAGCATCACACTTTCCAACAGCAACACAACACAATCACATGCTGCAATCACAACAACAGACTCTACTCCTTCATGTAAACAACAAGCAAACACTCTCATCAATCACTTCTCACATGTCAGCCACCTAAAACCTCACAAAGACGACCGACGTGTCATCCGACGTAAGAGACAATTCCCCACAGACCCTGACTATACACCCTTCACCAATCACCAGACAAAGCATATCATCAACAATCTCAAGCACTCACCCGCCTGTGGCCTAGACAACATAAGCAACATACACCTCAGACACCTGGGACCACAAGGCATACAAGCACTCACTAACATATCAAACTATAGCTATTCACACAACACAATACCAGACATTTGGAAGCATGGTATCATCATCACATTCCCCAAACCCAACAAAGACCCCACGCTACCCTCCTCGCACCGCCCCATCACACTCCTTTGCTCCCCCTCCAAAGTCATGGAACTCCTAGTATTACAACTAATTACACCCGACCTACCCCTAGCTCCAACACAACATGGCTTTAGGCCACTGCACTCCACAAACACTCTTCTCACAGACCTTACACAAAGAGCTTTTGACGGCATCAACTCAGCTAGACCACCACACAGATCACTATTAGCCACCCTCGACATTAGTAAAGCCTTCGATGCCATCCCCCGCCACAACCTAACATACAAAATCTACAACACAAACATGCACAACAACACAAAAAGGTGGCTGGCCAACTTCCTAGCAGGCAGATGTGCACACATATCTTTTGCCGGTCAGTCATCTAAAATCAGAAACTTTCCAAACGGAGTCCCACAAGAAATCCGTCCTATCGCCCGCACTCTTCAATCTGTACATGCACGATATAACTACACCCAATACGCCCCAAATAAACTTAGCTTCCTATGCAGATGACATAACACTCACATGCACACACCATGACCCAAAGAGAGCAACATATCTCCTTCAACCCTATCTCAACACACTACATGGCTGGTGCACTACAAACAGACTTAATCTAGCCCCAGCCAAATCCACCGCAACCCTGCTCACAAGCTGGACAGGAGAACACGAATACATGCCTCAACTCACCATAAACAACACACCCCTAACACATACACACACACCCAAAATCCTAAGAGTAACATATGATACTCATATGACATTCAAACAGCACACCACTAACATTAAAAAGAAACTGACACCCAGACTTAACGCCCTCAGGTCACTTGCTCACACAAAATTTGGACACAACAAAGAAACTACCACCACAGTATATAAACAATACATAAGATCAGTGATGGAATACGCAAGCCCAGCCTGGGCTTCTAACCTAGCTGAAACACATCAGAAGACCTTACAGACTATTAAAAACAAAGCCCTGAAGATCATTACTTCTAACCTAGCTGAAACACATCAGAAGACCTTACAGACTATTCAAAACAAAGCCCTGAAGATCATTACAGGCTGCACAGCTACTGCACCCACAGATCACCTACATCAAGAAACCAAAATCCTCAAAGTCAAAGACCATCTGGACATGAGAGGCACTCAATTCCTGGCAGCAGCCTCCACGAACCAAGACCACCCACTAAACTACATGGCAACACACCCACAGACACCAAGAAATATCCAAACAACACCCAGCACACGGTATCACACACAATTATTGTCCTCTCTCCCTCCCTGCCCACCCCGAACCAACTTCCAGAAGCACATCCATACTCATATCTCTCGCCAATCCATCCACTCACTCACAGACAACACGCAGCTGCATGCACGACCTCCCGAAATCCATCCTTCCGAATCCTCCCTTCCTCGCGAGGACGGAGTCCACCTGGCCAGGCTGAGATGCGGACACCATCCAGCTCTCCTGAGCTATCAGAAGAGACTGGATGACTCCGTTGTCGACGCCTGCCCGGGATGTAACACAGCACCCCATACCATTAAACACATCATAGAAGACTGCATTTCACACAACCACTTACGCCAACAACACAATCTACACTCAATGAGAGCTCTGTGGGAAAGCCCAATCGTGGCCATGGCCTTCCTCAGGGACTCAGGGCTGTTCGGCCAGGCAGCATAGGGAACAACAACAACAACAACAACTGAGAAGAAGAAAATATTGTGTAGCATAATTATTCTATCTATCTATCTATTGCCGGACGCCTTACTCCCCTTACGAGGGTGGCCATACACAGAATGCCCCCAAGCGGACCTATTCCCTGTGAGAGGGACAACCCGAGCCAGTTTAGTGAAGGACTTACAGAATTGACCACTCAATTTAGGATCCGTCCGACTCCGAGGTCCTCTGTGTATCTTGTTAGCACTATTTTTCTACAGTGGTGTTCGGCTAATCCATCCACTAACCTGCCTTACCCTTAGGTAAGCAGTACGGATTTGTATCAGGTTTACTCCCCTAGACAGGTTGCCAACCAAGGCTGACGAGTCCCATCCACCCGGATTTGTATAAGGTTGTCTCCCCTACATGAGTTGCCTACCAAGGCTAACGAGTTCCATCCACCCGATAATTATTGCTGTGGGTTAAAGAAAAATAAGAGAATATGGTACAAAGAATGGCTAAATAGAAGATATGGTTATGGCAGCCATGCGTCTTTTTAAGCTTGATAAAGGTCTAGGTAGGAAACTAGAAACAAAGGCCTAATAAATAAAAAAATCTACCAAAAGTAAACAATCTCCCCTTAACTCATAATATAATTATCATTATTAATTGTATATAGAGAGAGAGCATGCCTACCTACCTCAGTATCAGAAGCCATGTTCGTAGACATATACTCGGTATTGTGGCTGCTGTCCATGTTTGACACTGAAGGTCTTATGTCACTATCAGTGAGGAATGACAGATCCTGAAAACACAATGATTTAGGGATATACAAATAGCTCACTCCCAGTTCCCGAATTATTTGAAAGCATCATATTCTTGGCTTCACACCTATGCTAGTTTCGTAGTGTGTTTATTTTCTTCTTGATGACATCCGTCGTACCGGAAGCACCATGTTCCTTATCTCCACAGCAATGGCCTTCACTACTGCTCTTCGTTTATCTCTGTTCTTATAACACTCACACTCAAGTTTAATGTTCCATAAGTATGGATTTTGACGATACAGTTCAATTAACTAATTTGTAGGCTAAGTAGTTTAGACTAGCAAATACTAGGTGGCTCACTGTGGGACTCCTGGTTAGATATCGCAAGTTTTTGATGTGAACCGTGTTACAACAAAGTGAGATTTGTGAGAAGTAGGAGGCAAATAAGCCTTCTATAAACCTTCAATGTTTTCTTACGTCTGGCAGCGTCGTGGCTCCTCAAGCCACCGGACACCCCCTGGTGATTTTGCTATACAGGGTTTAGGGCTTTTTGATGGTTTGCCCGTCAAATGTACCCGATGACGAGCATGCCCGCCGATCAGATCCGCTCGTCTGGACATACCTGAATTCCCCTCTCCTTTTCTCGTATTCCCTCTATCTGTTCCTTCAACCCCTTCCACCTCCGCCCCCTTCCCTTTCTCTTCTCCCCAAGCTGCCAGGAGCCCCAATATGTGTACAAAGGTGTTGGTAAGGTAGGAATCAATAGAATATTTTTTTCTGACCAATGGCAGCGTCCCTTGAAATACCTCTGGACATGACTTCCACTACATTATTGCTATCAGTGGATTTTGGAACTACTATGAGAAGCTATTCTGTAATATTGAATTCAATATATTAATACTACAACTACTATTGTTATTATTTCATCTTTTACTGCTACTAATACTACCACCTCTGCTATATATATTATTTTTTATACCTGATAACATCTACATCATGCTCGATAATTGTGGCATTAGAGGTATAATTTTCAATAAACAGAAGCTTTCTGTGATTAATAGCACTATAATGAATTAATTGCACTACTATTCAGGTGTTCGCATTCGGACTCATTATCGTGGATTATTTTGGGGAAAACACCATGAACAGATGGAGTGAGTGGGGAAATGTTGAGGTATGGTGGTGAGATAGTGATCGAATGGGTATGGAAAATGTGCAAACTAGCATGGGAGAAGGGGAGTGCACCTAGTGACTGGAAGATAGGCGAAATAGTCCCCCTTTATAAGGGTAAAGGGGAAAGAGGAGTGTGTGGTAACCACCGAGGAACATGTCTTCTAAGCGTAGTAGGGAAGGTGTACAGTAGGGTAGTGACAGAGAGTGAGAGCGAGAACGGAGAAATGGATAGGTGACGAGCAGGGCGGTTTTAGGAAGGGAAGAGGATGTGTAGATCAGATTTTTACCCTGAATTGTGTTGTGGAGAAATGTCTGGAGAAACAACAAAAGGTGTATGTTGCCTTTATGGATTTGGAGAAGGCCTATGACAGAGTGGATAGAGAATGTATGTGGAAAGTACTTAGAATATACGGAGTAGATGGCAAGTTGCTGAAAGCCGTGAAGAGCATGTATGATGGTGCACAGGCGGCAGTACGTGTGGGGATTGAGCAGAGCGAGTTCCTTGACCTGAATGTTGGGTTGAAACAGGGGTGTGTGATGTCTCTGTGGTTGTTTACTGTATATGTGGATGGAGTCATGAAAGAAATACAAGGAAGAGCAGTGGATGTTGGTGTGTCGCTGATAAGGGAGGGAAATGAGTGGAAGCGACCTGCACTGCTGTTTGCTTATGATACAGTTCTGATGAGCGATAATGAATGGGAGTTGCAGGGTCTGGTAAATATGTTTGGAATAGTGTGCGAAAAATGGAATCTGAAGGTAAATGTGGGGAAGAGCAAGGTTGTGGTCTTCGAAAGGGGTGAAGCCACAGAGTGTGAGGTGAGGTTGAACGGTCAGGCTATGGAGATTGTCAGCTTATTTAAGTATCTGGGCAGTGTGTTGAGTAAAGATGGGACTATGGATGAAGAAGTGAGGGAGAGGGTTGCAACAGGGGAAGAGGGTTGTAGGAACGTTGAAAGCAGTAACAAGAAATAGGGTGGTCAGTATGGAAGTGAAGAAGTCCTTGCATGACAGTGTGGTAATCCTGACACTAACTTACGGAAGAGAAGCTTGGACGTTCGGGAAGAGACTCAGACCAAGAGTGAGAGCGGTGGAAATGAGTTACTTGAGAAGTGCGTGCGGAGATACATGGAGGGATAGACAGACAAATGAGGATGTAAGAAGGTGTGGTGTGGAGGTAGATGTGCTGGAAATTGTGAAAAGGAACAACTTGAGGTGGTTCGGCCATATGGAATGTATGGAAAGTGAGAGAATGAATAATAGGGTGTATGAGAGCGAGGTGGAAGGACAGAGAGGGAGAGGTGCACCGAAGGAGAGGTGGAAGGATGGGATGAGGAAGTATTTGGATGAAGGCGGTGCTGGTTAGGAGGAGGGGCGTCGACTGACTGGGGACAGAGGTGCATGGGGGCTCTTCGTTTGTGGCCACCCCTTCGGGGATCACAGCGTCAGGCAATAGATAGATAGATAACATCACTACTACTACTACAACAATAACTACTACTAATATTATTATTATTATTGCTATTACTACTACAGTACTACTACTATTTTTACTACTTTCTTCAAAAGCTCAGTGGTATCAATGTGTTATCTCTCTCTCTCTTAACATATCATATACATATACAAGTTAATATTCACATCATAAGGGAAAGGAGAAGATCTTACAAACATAATATATACATATCAATAGCAAACCATATTAACATTGTATCGTCTAAAGAACATTAATATGCATCATAATATCATCAACACACCATAATCACATGAAAGCACCCTACGAAAATCATACATGCATCTTAAACACACGATATGATCAAAACACACCAAATGTGAGGGCAACTCTTATTAGTTCTAATTAATCATAATCCCTTCCGACTTTTGTCGGGCACCGCAGGGGTGGCCATTATTCTCTCGGCCGACATATGTCGGGCGCCACGGCTTGAGTGTCTTAAGCCACCACCAGTTCTTTAGTATAATGGATTCTCTCACTTTCACACATGGAAAGGCAAGAAAATACAGAAGAAAACCTCAGTACATATTATTACAAAATATACAAAATTAGAGTATCTCTTTAAGCAAGTGATTAATAAGTTAATATCTCCCTACAAGACTGGCTTTCAGACTGGCTTGGAGGGTCGGAGTTACACTCCTCCACCCTCCTCCCTTTCTCCCACCCGTCCTCCCACGAAAATACTTGATAAATATCGGGAATAATAGAGAAAATACCTGATAATTGAGGAGGGGGGAAAAAAGGGGTTGAGGAGGGGAAAGGGGGGTTTGGGACACATGTGTAGGAGTGGTAGCAAGTAATGGAGGGAATTTATCTCACCTAGACACAAATTTATTTTATTTTAGTGCCACTGGGGTGTTTTAAATGCTTTTTTTTAGGCCTACAATCTTAAGAGTCTTCCCGCAGCTGCCCAGTAGGACCTCGTAAGAGTCTTCCTGCAGCTGCCGGGTTAAGGATTTCCACTGAGAGATCCATAGTTAATAATAATGTGAAAGACTCTACCCCCCCACCCCCAATAAAAAAACAATGTCAAACCATCGAAACTAAAGGATGTTATGGTTTAATATCCTACATCAAGTAACTAACGATGAGGTTTGTCATTTCTGGGTCCCAAGGACAATGACAGGCCTGATCTGTCTACCTAACTTTCAAGCAGAAAATATATGCATGATAACATCTGACCTCCCTATATCGTCCATGTGAGGAAAATGAGAGAATCCTGGCAAGGTTGCCACATATATGAAGGCAACTCTTATTAGTTCTAATTAAACCACCACCAGTTCTTTAGTATAATGGATTCTCTTGCTTTCATACATGGAAAGACACAAGAAAATACAGAAGAAAAACTTAGTACTTATATTTACAAAATATACAAAATCATAGTATCTCTTTGAGCAAGTGATTAATAAGTTAATATCTCCCCACGAGAATGTTTATCAGGATACTTCGAATTATTTAGATCTCAAGAAGGAAAGATAGATAGGGTCTTGAGTGTAGCAAGTCTCAGGCTCAACTCTGGGAACACAGGAGGGTAACGTCCCTCAGCCACACAACTGCCGAGAATGACAACGGGAGACCTGGGATGACTCTCGTGACATAGTGGGGAGGAGAAAAGGGATGCCTCACCAGCCCGGCCCTTCGCAGGTGTAAGATCCTTTGGAGACACAAAGGATTTTGTATTTACATATATAATAGATAAATTAAATCCCTATAAAACTTTACCCCCAGGTACCCCCAGGTATACTGGGAATATAAACATAGAGGTTGTCCTGCTCGGAAACCCCGGACGTTTTCCGTAATCGCGACCAGGACTAAAGCCCCCTTTCGACAACGTTATTCCCTTGAAGCAGTCAAAATAGTTAAAATAGGACTTCCGTGGCTATCAACCCTTCTGGATTATTAACACCTTATTAGCGGACTAGCGGTCTATTTATATGTACCGCCCAGCGGGGTGTTTTTAGCCAAAATAGGGCTGTTTACGTGATCATTTTCATGCCTAAATAAGATCCAGAGCGTAAAACAAGTATCTATCCCTGAAAGGGCATAAACAGAGCTTTCCAATGACACCATAACGATCCTTTTATGACGGCTAGTTTTCTTGCAACAACCGCGCAACACGAGTGCAAAAAGCATGTAATTCGGTACTTTCCCCATACAATTCAGTATGTAGCGAGTGAGAGAGGGAGGGAGGAGGTGGGATTCGTGTCAGTAGGTTCGCCGCGGTGGTCTGGAGCAGTCATACGCTCGCTACTCTCCTGCCACCACTTGTCTCTCTCTCTCAGCAACATTACGTGCTGAAATTGCCACACGACCTATGTCGCGCGCCGCCAGATAGTCCAGATTTATTATACTCGACTTACGTTCCGCACCGCTAGTTAAGGGTTAAGCCAGCACACTATAAGTCAAGAATAACATCAGGACTGGACCCCCTTTTCGAGAACTCCAGTCCCTTGCATCTTGAAGCAGTCCTCTCACCTAAATCCTTATCAAACCTCTTACATGGGTAAGACCATATACAGTGAAGGAGTTCGAAATCATAAATATAGCTTTGAAGCAAGACTCGAGAAAATGAATTATTTTACGGCCAGATGAGAAACTATGTGAAGCTTCAAATAAATAAAAGATATCTAGAGAAAGGGATCGAAATCAATCAATGAATGAACAAAGCATTAAAAGAAATATGACTTACCAAATTAGATCGGTGAGCTGTCAGGGATCACAAAATAAAAAATAAAAAAACCATATGAATAGATACACAGAAAACGGGGAGTAGTGTACAGTTGCCACCCCGAATCTAAATTCCTGAATACATTGGTGGATTTGCCCTAAAGTATCTAACCAGTAGGATAGATACACACAAAATGAAGATATTTGTTTTAACCTAATATATGGATACATTAGAACATTACCCATCAGGAGCCCGACTTAAGAAGTCTGCCCAGCATTGTCTTTATCAGACACATGCACCAGCCTGAATCTGAAGGATTGTAAGCCTAGAGCCCATCGGAGCAGTCTATCATTATTAACCTTGAATTTGCTCAGATAAATAAGAGGCTTATGATCTACCTCCAGGAAGAATTCTGCTCCCAACAGATAATATTTGAATTTGTTAACTCCTAACACAATACATAGACATTCTCTCTCTATAGTGGAGTATCTACGCTCTCTGTCTAAAAACTTTCTGCTGGCATAGGCAACAGGGAAGGGTTTACCATCTGCATATTGGAGCAAAACTGCACCCAATCCATAGCCTGAAGAGTCAGTGCGGAGTACAAAGGTTGAGGAAAGGTCAGGGAGTTTAAGAATAGGATCTCTAGCTAATGCAGATTTTAGGTTCTTGAAACACTCTAATGACTCATGACTCCATTCCAATGGCTCTTTAACACCTTTCCTAAGCATATCTGACAAGGAGACGTAAGGGAGGAAGCATGTTCAATGAAGTTGCGGTAGAATTATATCAAACCTAGGAATGACCTTAGAGCTTTCTTATTAGTGGGAGGTAGAACAATGAGTACTGATTTAACCTTATCATTAACAGGTCTTATAGTCTGTCCATCAATTATGTAGCCAAGATATTGGATGGATTTGAACCCAAATCTATCCTTCTCAGGTTTTACTGTCAATCCATACTCACGCAAACATTGGAGGACAGCATGCACAACACTGACATAACACTTTCAAGAATCATCATAGATCAGCACATTATCGAAATAGAAGGACACGTTCTCTAATCCTGTCAAAACAAGGCGCATCAGTCTGATAATTAATAATTATAACAACACTAATTAGTTCTGGTTCAGTAGTAGTTTATCGAGAGGCCTTCCCTAGGGTTAAGCGCCCCATTAATTACTATTTCCATTCACCTATGCATAGCCTCCGATAGTGCAGTTGGAATGATTGTACATGCTAAGATTGGTATGCAGGATTCGAAACTGCACAATAAATCGTAGGCTTGTGCAGCATTCTTTATCTGTCTTCGTGGTGCAATGCATAAGTGTGTTAATTTTCAGTTTGAGCGTCCTGGGTTCGAATCCCCGGACTGCCACATGTGTTTGTTAATTTCATTAATCGAGTTTAGGAGTAAAGTTGGTTAGCGGAGAGAACATAATAATTAATTCAATGATCATGTTACCTCCACCAACCGACTTTACTCCTAAACTCAATTAACCTAACAAGTGCGCATGGGGGTAATTGAAAACGTCCCCCTGTGCTGACGTATTTGAGGTGTTTCCGTCACTAAAATATTCATTGTACCATTAATAGCATTAATAATTATCCATATGCGCCTATTATAGGTTGATTATAAAGGTATTAACCTGAAACAACAATAAAACGAGTGAAAACAGCGTTTGGATGGTCAAAATCGGAGATATAGCCCGCGAGTTGTATAATGTATGGGTGAGGCAAACTGCTTTCCCGCCAATTTCCCCCAAGGCCACTGAGACACAGTCGATCGATACTCTCTCTCTCTCTCTTGCACTCGCTTGCCATCAGTGATGACAACACCCTGCTTGCAACTCGCTAATGTTAGCACGAAAATATACCTCAGAATAAGGGAATAATAGGGAAAATAGGTGATAACTGAAGGAGAGGAGGAAAGTGGGGAAGGAGGGGAGGTAGAGGACTGAGATTTTGCATGGCCCAGGGGCCAAAAAATAAAAAAAAATAAAAAAATAAAAATATTTTTTTTTTTTTTTTCGATGTCAAAAGTTGATTTTTTATTTTACTTACTCTCAAGAATCTTCCCGCAGTCCGCCGGGGGAACTCTTAAGAGTCTCCCGGCAGCTCCCGGGTTAATTAAATCAACAAATACATGTGGCAGTCCAGGGATTCGAACCTAGGATGCTCACACCGAAATTCAGTGAATTTATCCATTGCGCTACGAAGACAGTTATAAAGAATGGTGGACAAGCCTAGGATTTATTATGCAGTTTCGAATCTTGCATATCAATCTAAGCATGTATACACTTTCCAACTGCGTTATCATAGGCTATGGGTAGATGAATGGAAGGAGTAATTAATGGGGCCTTTACCCTAAGGAAGGCCTCTCTATAAACTACCCCTGAACCTGAATGAATTATTATGTTACCTCCACCAACCGACTTTACTCCTAAACTTAATTAATGAAATCAACAAATACATGTGGCAGTTCAGGGATTCTAACCTAGGATGCTCACACATACATTCAGTGCATTTATCCATTGTGCTACGAAGACAGTTATAAAGCATGGTGGACAAGCCTACGATTTATTATGCAGTTTCGAATCTTGCATATCAATCTAAGCATGTACACACTTTCCAACTGCGTTATCATAGGCTATGGGTAGATGAATGGAAGGAGTAATTAATGGGGCCTTAACCCTAAGGAAGGCCTCTCTATAAACTAACCCTGAATCTGAATGAATTGTTATGTTACCTCCACCAACCGACTTTACTCCTAAACTCAATTAATGAAATCAATAAATACATGTGGCAGTCCAGGGATTCGAACCTAGAATGCTCACACCGAGTAGTTGTTTATAGTAGTAGTAGTAGTAGTAGTAGTTTATCGAGACGCCTTCCCTAGGGTTAAGCGCCCCATGAATTACTATTTCCATTCACCTATGCATAGCCTCCGATAGTGCAGTTGGAATGATTGTACATGCTAAGATTGGTATGCAGGATTCGAAACTGCATAATAAATCGTAGGCTTGTGCAGCATTCTTTAACTGTCTTTGTGGTGCAATGCATAAGTGTGTTGATTTTCGGTGTGAGTGTCCTGGGTTCGAATCCCCGGACTGCCACATGTGTTTGTTAATTTAATTAATCGAGTTTAGGAGTAAAGTTGGTTAGTGGAGAGAACATAATAATTAATTCTCGTTCAGTAGTAGTTTATCGAGAGGCCTTCCCTAGGATTAAGCGCCCCAATAATTACTATTTCCATTCACCTATTCATAGCCTCCGAAAGTGCAGTTGGAATGATTACACATGCTAAGATTGGTATGCAGGATTAGAAACTGCATAATAAATCGTAGGCTTGTGTAGCATTCTTTAACTGTCTTTGTGGTGCAATACATAAGTGTGTTGATTTTCGGTTTGAGCGTCCTAGGTTCGAATCCCCGGACTGCCACGTGTGTTTGTTAATTTCATTAATCGAGTTTAGGAGTAAAGTTGGTTAGTGGAGAGAACATAATAATTAATTCTGGTTCAGTAGTAGTTTATCGAGAGGCCTTCCCTAGGGTTAAGCGCCCCATTAATTACTATTTCCATTCACCTGTGCATAGCCTCCGATAGTGCAGTTGGAATGATTGTACATGCTAAGATTGGTATGCAGGATTCGAAACTGCATAATACACCGTAGGCTTGTGCAGCATTCTTTAACTGTCTTCGTGGTGCAATGCATAAGTGTGTTGATTTTCAGTGTGAGCGTCCTGGTTTCGAATCCCCTGACTGCCACATGTATTTGTTAATTTCATTAATCGAGTAAAGTTGGTTAGTGGAGAGAACATAATAAATAAGTGGCACATTCAGTAACTAATCCAATTGGCATACGGCAACATTCCTTTAAACTTTTTTCAGTTGGAATAGCAGTTAGAGGCATAGCTCTCTCATTAAGGGGGATTTGATAGTAAGCTTTAGTTAAATCTAGTTATGTGCAGAATTTAGCACCAGAAAGCTTGTGAAGGTCATCCTCTAGTTTACACATTGGTTCAGCATGGAATTCAGTTACAGCATTGAAAACTCTATAATCACCAGTCATTCTATATTTACCATCACCTTTCTTTACCATAACCACTGGAGATGAATGAGAAGATTGGGAAGGTCTAATTATCCCTTGACTCAGAAGGTTCTCAACTTCTTCTTTAAAGTAAGGCTATAAATATAGAGGGACTAAATACAATTTATGCTTAAGTCTATAAGTAGCGCAGAGGGAGATATCATGAGAAAATATGACAGAGATAAAACCAGGCTTAACAGAAAATACATCACCAAAATTATGAATGACCTGCTTAACATCGTGTTTCTGCTCTGAAGTCAACTGGTCACACATGTCTGGTTCTGAAAAGTTAGAGGACGTGATTAGATATTGGGATTGAAAATCTTCCTCACCGCCTGGGTCATGACCATCTTCCCAGACACAGACCTGAGAAACCAAAGGTTGATCATCGAAAGTCAGTCCAGTCTTCTCATCCAGCACGCAAGCCATAGACACTTGAGCTCTACGAAAGTACTTCTTCAGTAGGTTAGCATGATACAGTTACGGCTTTCTTTGTTCGTCAATCAGGTAGTTTACTTTATTCCTACATTCCAGCACTTTGTAAGGACCTTTCAAAGCCAAGCCATAAGTAGCTTACGCCGGTCATCTGGCAGCAAGATTAGTACTCCTGGCTTAAACTTCCTGTTCTGAGCTTTTACATCAAAGTAGGATTTGTAATTCTTAGTATTAATATCAGCATTCTGGGCAGCGATCTTAGCACAATCTTTCAATCTATCCCCAAGTTCTAAGAAATACTGATACAATGGTCTCTCATCATTTGATATAGATTTATCTACCCATAGATCTTTCAAAACTGACAGAGGTCCCCTGACCTGTCTACCATACAATAACTCAAAAGCAGAAAAACCTGTGCGATCACTAGGCATCTCACGTATGACAAACATCAAAGGCGGATGATACCTGTGCCAATCTTTAGGTTTGTCTTCACACACCTTTCTTAGGGAAACATTTAGGGTGGAGTGGAACCGTTCACTTCTACCATTGCCACTAGGATGGACAGGAGCGGTAAAAAGGGGCGTTACACCTAGTAGCCTATGCAACTCTTTCATTAAATCTTACTTAAACTGAGCTCCATTGTCAGAGAGTATTTCCTTGGGAATGCCTACCCTGGAAACAAAGGTGATTAATGCCTCAGCTACAGCAGTAGATGTAATTTCTTTCAAGGGCATGGCTTCAGAAAATCCGGTAGCAAAATCAATCAGGGTAAGAATGTATCGATGACCATCAGAGGAAGGTGGATTCAAGGGTCCTACTAAATCTATAGCCACTCTAGAAAATGGTTCTGTCATGATAGGCATAAGTTTAACCCTTAACTGGCGGCGCGCATCATATGTCGAGTGAAAGAAATTTGGACTATGTGGCGGCTCACAACATAAGTCGTGTGGCATTTTCAGCACGTAATGTTGCTGAGAGAGAGAGACAAGTGGTGGCAGGAGAGTAGCGAGCGTATGACTGCTCCAGACCACCGCGGTGGACCAACTGACATGAATCCCACCCTCCTCCACCCTCTCACACTCGCTACACAGTGAATTGTTTAGGGAAAGTACCGAATTACATGGTTTTTGCACTCGTGTTGCGCGATTGTTGCAAGAAAACTAGCGGTCATACAAGGATCGTTGGGATGTCATTGGAAAGCTCTGTTTATGCCCTTTCAGGGATAGATACTTGTTTTAAGCTGTGGGTCTTATTTAGGCATGAAAATGATCACGTATACAGCCCTATTTTGGGTAAAAACACCTCGCTGGTGGCTACATATTATTTACCGCCTAGGCCGCTCGTTTGGTGTTAAGGGGTACAGGCTTTACACGACCCTTAGAAGAGAGACGCTGACACTTCTCACATGATTGACAATAGTCTCTTATGTCAATAGTAAGACCTGGACAGTGAAACTGCTCCTTAAAACCTAAGACGTGCGCATGGGGGGTATGAGACATCACACGCCTGTGCGCACGTATTTGAGCTGTTCCCATCACTAACATCGTTATTTTACCATAAATAGCATTAATACTTATCCATATGCACCTAGTTTAGGTTGATTATAAAGGTATTAACCTGTTACAGCAATAAAACAAGTGGAAACAGCGTTTGGCTGGTCAAAATCGTCGATACAGGCCGGGAGTTACATAATTTATGGCTGAGGCAACCTCCCCCCCCCTCCACTTTTCCCCACGTCTGGAGAGAGACTGTCGATTGATACTCTCTCTCTCTCTCTTGCACTCGCTTGGGAACTGATGACAATGCCCTGCTTGCAACTCGCTAATGTTAGCACGAAAATAGACCACAGAATAAGGGAATAACAGGGAAAATAGGTGATAACTGAAGGAAGAGGGGGGGGGGGGGGAATGGAGAAGGAGGGGATGTGGAGGAGTAATATTTGGCATGGCCCAGGGGCAAAAAAAAAAAAAAAAAAAAGGGTTAAATTTGTTTTTGGGGTGTTTTTAATGGATTTTTTTAGGCCCAGAATCTTAAGAGTCTTCCCGCAGTCACCCGGGGAAACTCTTAAGAGTCTTCCCGCACTTGCCGGGTTTAACACGGGACTCAATCTTCCTATGGGAGAAATGACCTGAAAAAGACCTTCATGAGCTGTTGACTATACAGATTTCCGACAGTCAAAAGGAACAACTAGGGCAGATTTACCTTCTCTACCTGGCTTCCTCGACTTAATACACTTCCTGCACAAAAGGCCATCAACATTATCATAGCTGAAGGTGTTACCGTCTTTGGTCTCCTCAGTCTCACCCAACACACACTTTTCTAGTCTTACTGTAGCCAATGTGGGACATTCTTGCTGGAGAACTGCAAACTGACTTGGAGTATTTTGTAAATGTTCAATAGACAGTGCAACAAGTGGGTGAAGTTTCTTAGTCTTAGAGGACCTTGTCTGAACAGCCTGGATACTCTCAATCAATTCACTAGAAGTCAATGATGGTTTAGTGGGTTCACTCAATACAATCTGGAGAGAAGTGATTAGGATTGGCTCAGAATTATTTTAATCAGGTTTAGATGTAGTTTTAGATTGCTGATCGGAGTCCACCTTCTTTGCCCCAGGAACATTACCAACTAACACTCTGCAGAATTGAATGGGAGCCCTTACTATCGTGTAATACGATAGATAGGCAATATATAATGCTAGCGTTCATCTCTGTGACTTATCTAGTTAGGTAGTTTGTTTAACGGTCGTTTCCATTGTTAAGGCATAGGAATTCAGATCGTGAATAGTAAGATTGCAAGTTGTAAGTAAGTTAAGATTATAAAAGGCCTAATATGCTATTATGCAATATTGATATGGCCTTGTGCAGTATATATGACATTATCATATATATATATATATATTAAATTATCGTATTAGCAACTCAGATGCAGTACGATATTTTTCCTGGCTGGCGTAAGCCAGGCAGCAAGACTGTTTCCCAGGAGGACTCAGAGCTACCACTGACACCACCCAGTCAACATCTCTTTCCGTTTCATTTTGTTGTGCTATAGTGCCTTTAGATACAGAAAATGGACAGCATTCTACACACATCACATACATAGACGCTCTCATCAATGCCATGGCTTACAGATAAGCACAATTTTCTCATATTCATTATCATAACATAATTATTTCGGTTTCTTTCCTCTGAGTGCGCTTTTGTGCCACTCATTCCGATCCATCAACCGCCATCTTGACCGGCCCATTCCCTACCTTATTGTTCTGTGTGAATGTTGGTAAGTTAAATCCCGGTGTATTATTAACCCTATCAATATTATATTTTTTGATGTGAGACCTTTAGATTCAGTTTAAGTTCAATTTAGATTCAGATTAGATTCAATTTAGTTTAAAGTAGATATGACTTGGATTTAGATTAAATATATTTAACTTCCCTGAACATTTCATTACATTGGTGCCCAGACCCAGGATTTAACTGCTAGCAAGGGATTTTTTAAGGCAATGAGCAAGGGGACATACAACGGGATGCAGGAACAACTCTATGATAAACTGGTAGGACTAACCAAGTGTTGTTTAGAGCCGGAATGCGGGGTCCTGTCATTGCATCCCCCGAAATCCTACATCCCACCCAACATCTTCCCCCAATAATATTTATTTAATTTTCAGAGTTTCTATGACATCCGACTGACATAACAATTCTTTGTTCATACTGTGGCCATTTAATGTATTGCCGGATATTTGTTGTACTGTTTTTTCTCCATAATCAATGAAGTCTGCCGTCACCTGCGTCTCTTAACCCGTACAGCCCCAGCGACGCGCCTGACGCGTCGGTGATGTATGTAACGCACAGCCCCAGAGACGCGCCTGGCGCGTCGCCCTAATTGCGCCGACCGTAACCTCAGGTGTAGCCACTCAAGAGGGCTCAGATTTGTATGGGAACTGTGTACGTATCCCACGCAACCGTGCCGATGGTTGAAAACTCTCAAAGTCCACGTGCGTGCGCATGAGCGCGCAATAACCTGGTTTTTTGGGGTAATTGCCTTCAATTTTTTACTCTTGTAAAATACATTTTCGGGGGCTCTGTAGGACCATTCTTTAAGCTTTTTGAGCGGTTTTTCGTGGTTTTTCCTTCCTTCCTAACCCATTCGCTATTGTTTCTGGAATAAAACCATTTTTTGAAAACCGGCCGGGTTCTGGTGAACAAACATTACAAAACTAGCCGGGGCTGGACGGGTTAAACTAGGCTACTAATTTGATGTGTTAATAATATAACATTGTAGTATTGTCAAGTATAGATAGCCAATAGGTTTACATAAAGATGGATAAACCACAGGAGATGCAGTCTGGAAGGGTGACAAGTAAAGCTCCGAAAAATCGGAGGGCTGGACTTCGGGGAGTTTTGAAAAGATTAATAGCTGATGTAAACATATTTATCCCTACTGCTACCCTTAAGGACTTGGAGGTTAGGCTAGATAATGTTCAATCTACACATAGTTGTATTGTTACTTTGAGTGAGGTGATTGTAGCAAGTATGACGGAGGAGAATGAGATAGTAGCAGAGTGTGACAATCGTGCTTTGTACGACGAAACAGTCTTCAAAGCGAAGCACTTATTGCAACGCGCCATCACGTCTAAGAGGGGAGGCGAAAACGACGTCGCCAGACGGACAGAGCCCCGGCACACTGTTCACCTCCCAAAGCTCAATCTACCTACATTTGGGGGTAACTTGACAGAGTGGTTAGCCTTTTGGGATGTGTTTAGATCCACTGTACATGAATCCAATTTGGACAAAGTTCGGAAATTTCATTATTTGAAAGGGCAATTGGAAGGAGAGGCCTTGCATCTAATTAAGGGTTTCGCAGTAGTAGGAGATAGTTATAATGAGGCAGTACAATTATTGCGGTCAACATACGGGGATCGGGAACAACTGAAAGTGGCTTATGTCGTCGCCTTGTTAAATTTGACAGAACCAAAACACAGGGTTGATGAGTTAACAAAATTTAGAGCGGACATGGAATGCCACACTCGATCACTGGGTACATTGGGGCAGATCTCACAAAAAATGATAGTTATTATACTAAGACAAAAGCTTCCTTTGGCAATACTAGACAAGGTAAGGTCATTTGATCTGGGTGAGTTTAAAACCTCGTTCAGTACAGAAATTAGTAATATGCAGTTGAACAATGGAAGATTGAGTGTGTCAGGAGGGGGTGGGAATGATGAAATGAGGGGGACTCTAAGTATGACAGTGGGGACCAAAGGAAAAAAAAAAGGGAACAACTAAGAAACCTGCACAGACTTTATGTAAACCTTGTAATAACAACAAATATAAATGGAGTTTCTGTGTGAAATACCAAACAAATTAGTTAAAAATCCCGCAAGCAAAAAGGGTAAAGCTATGTGTAGGTTGTCTGAGTAATGAACATGGTAAACAAGGGCAATGCACTGCCACGTACTTAAGGCCCTGTCGTCACTGTAAAGGACATCACTTTGATAAGTTGTGTCCTACAGTTGACAAAGGCAAAGATGACAAACCAGAGGGTACTACAACTTTGACATTACGTAGTACAAAGGACACCACTCAAGATTCCCATGGAGGGTAGTGACAGTAACAAAGTTTGTTGGGTGCTTCTCGACCAGGGGTCTCATCGGTCCTTTATAAAGAGGTCCGTGCTGATGGGGCTTAAGCACCGAATCGTAGGGGCTGAGACTCTTCGATTGCAGGGCTTTACGGGGGTTACTGACAAACAAGACTACGAAATAGCGGAGGTTTCCTACTTTTACCGTAAGCAAAGGTATTTTATGACATGCATCATAGTAGATACTCTCCCAGAATATTTATGTGTGGGAATGAAGAAGGTGAAACACGCATTGTGTAGTAAAGGAGTTAATCTATCAGATCCCATGGGAGATCAATGTGAGGTGCATATTCTACTTGGTGTTGATCACTATTATGATGTAGTATACCCTGGTTTCAAAAGAATGTGTGGTGTAATTCTAATCCCCACTAAATTTGGCTTTTGCATGAGCGGAAAGGTATAATCCACACAGTCAAATATCCTGGTGGACACGGTTTCTATATTAAGGGTGAATGTAACCGCGGCAGAGGAGTTGTTAAGTGATGAATCCCAACCTAGTGACCCTAAAATGACTGCCGAGTTTGACCTGGAAAGACTTTGGAAATTAGATCACATAGTCATTAACCCTGTGGAGACTGACTATGACTCGGAAATTGCGATGCAAAAGTTTGAGGATTCTGTGAGCTATTGTGCCACGGAGGAACAGTACGAGGTTAGTCTACCCTGGAAATATAGTGAGATAAGCCTGCCAACGAATTATGGTTTGGCATTGGGTCGTTTGCGTGCATTACAGCGTAAATTAACACATGAACCAAGCATGGGCATATTTGACATATTTTGGAAATACTTAGACGAGGTTTCATAGAACAAGTTGATGTGAAGGAACTAAGTAGGAAGGGAAGGGTTCATTACCTAGCCCATCACGGAGTGAAAAAGGACAGTGCCACCACACCAATACGGGTGGTGTATGACTGCTCGCCCCACCAAGGTCAACAGCCCAGTCTAAATGACTGCTTCCTGACTGGTCCGTCCATGGTGTCGGATTTGTCTCAACATCTACTGCGGTTTAGACTCAGGCAATATGCTTTCACCAGTGATATAGAGAAAGCTTTCTTGATGGTGAAATTGCAAGAGGAGGATTGAGATGTCACTCGCTTTCTTTGGTTCAAGGACATTTGCGACTCTGGAAGTCTGGTCGTGATTTACCGATTTAGGGTCGTACTCTTTGGTGCTACATGTTTGCAGTTTCTATTGAATGCCACCATTAACCCGCTGAGTACCAGCTAAATATTTATAAATGTACCACCCAGGACCGGCTGATTCTGAATTTGTTTTTTTCCAGAAACAATAGCGAATGGGTTAGGAATGAAGGGAAAACCACGAAAAACCGATCAAAAAGCTCAAAAAATGGTCCTACGGAGCCCCCGAAAACGGATTTTACATGAGTATAACATTGAAGGAAATTTCCCAAAAAAAAAAAAATGTTTTTGTGCGCTCACGCGCACGCGGCTGGACTTTGAGATTTTTCAACCATCGGCATGGGTGCGTGGGATACTTACACAGTTCCCATACAAATCTGAGCCCTCTAGGTGCCATAGGACCGGAGTAATTGGGACCGGAGTGACACTGACGCAGACGTCTGCATCGCTGGGGTTTAGCGTTACATACATTGCCGACGCACTGTTTGCGTCGCTGGGGCTCAGTGGGTTAAAAAACATTTGTCAGACACTCTCGAGGACACTGATAAATTATCTCATGGTTTATATATAGAGAATTTACAGGGCTCTAGCGATGTCAGGATGATTTACTACAAACTTACTGGCAAGCATGTAGGTTGTTCAGAGACGCCCATCTATTTCTCCGCGAGTGGGTGACCAATAGTGAAAAGCTTCAGAGTCTACTTCAGATGGACGGTACTGCATCTCTTAACCAGGAACAGACCAGCTATTTGGGGATGATCTGGCAACCAATACAAGACACTAACCTTTCAAACAAGGTCTTTTGCTCAGCAGACAGAGACACACAAGAAAAGGAGTCTGTTGACCCATTCGCAATTTTGTTATCCTTTGGGTCTAGCATTACCAGTTTCTATAAGAGCTAGGACTCTGATGCAGGAAATTTGGAGATGCAACATAGGGTGGGACGACAGTTTTCCCGAAGACTTAAATGCTCAAAGGTTAACACTGTTGAAGGAGTATGACATCCTGTGTACCATGCAACTACCTCATAAAGTGACAGCATTCGGAAATGTTATATTACATACGTTCTGCGATGCTAGTGCCACGGCATATGGGGTAGCCATTTATGTCGTTACTTCATTTGGGGCGCATTTAGTTACAGTCGGGCGAAGGTAGCACCGGTCAAGAAGGTAACTATCCCCAAAATGGAATTGACTGTCATGCTGCTATTAGTACGTCTGGTGAATCATGTACGCTGAGCATACGAGAAGGAATTAAATATAAATGCCATTCACATATGGTGCGATAGTCAAGTAGCACTCACCTGGGTACATAGTAAGAAGTCTGCCCGTTTATGTGCGAAATGGGGTAGATGAAATTAGGGCCCTATTACCAGACATCGCTTACCATTATGTCAATACAAAGGACAACCCTAGTGATCTCGTAAGTAGGGGAATAGCGGCTAACTAGATAGTAAAGTCCGAATTGTGTTGGCACGGACCAAAATGGCTGCTCCATGAGAATGAATGGACGATATGGAAAGCTTTTGGCGAGGGACTTCTGCCATTGGAAACAGTGACAGTTACTACCCAACCAAGTGAGCCACTGGATCCACTAATAGAGTGGTCAAGATTCGGTGACTATAACAAATTAGTCAGAGTTGTAGCCTGGGTGTTGAGATTTGTATCCAACATCAAGGGTAAAGTAACGGGCCAACTCTGCAAGAAGGGCCACATCATTAATGCTCGTGAATATAAAGCAGCTGAAGTAACTTTGATTAAATAGGTTCAAACAGAAACCTTTTCCAATGAATTAGAATCTTTGCAAAGTTCTGATAAACTAATTATGCCTAACTTGGTGCGTCAACTAAGGTTGCACCTGGATAATGACCTCATCAGGTGTTTTTTTACGCCTGAAGTGGTCGGGTGTAACGGACGGCACAAATCGTCCTATACTTATGACAGCTAAACATCATGTCACTAATATAATAATAATGTATACACCACTATTGTCCAACACCATATGCACCAGAGACACTTTAGACTTGCGGGCGCCTCTGGCACCCAGGCCTGTGGAGGCAGCAAGTCCTTCAGTTCACACCAGACTCTCACAGAACCAACTAGCGTCTCGGCGCTCCTGTACTCAACCCTAGCCAATAAAGGATTGAAGAGTACTGGTGTTATATCTCCATTCATCTTTATTATATGGCGCAGTGTATATCAGTATCTGAACCTACATGGAGAACCTGCACTACCTAGCTGAGGCTGCAGCGGCTGTGGAAGCCGGCTTGCCGCCATGCGGTCCCCACCCGGCTACATCTACCTCCCAACCGGTCGAGCCTTCATTACCCGATGCCCTGTCTCCATACCCATCCATCATCTACTTGAATGAAAGGATCGACGCCCTCCAATCGAGTATCGCCACCTTTCTACAGCATCACCAGGACCAGCAGCATCTACAACATCGCCCCGCGACAGCTCCACCACCGCCCCGCCAGGATCTCCAGCCCCACCAGCCTCTACAACATCAGCCCCAGGCCAGTAATGTTACCCACCAGGCTGACCCATCCTTTGCCTCACACCCCACCAGTGATACACTTATTCATCCCTCTACACAGACACCCACACCTCATACATCTCCCCATGTCTCAGTGCCCTACCATATGCCAGTTACCCATGTCTCAGTGCCCCACCATATGCCAGCTACCCATGTCTCAGTGCCCCACCATATGCCAGCTACCCATGTCTCAGTGCCCCACCATATGCCAGTTGCCCATGTCTCAGTGCCCCACCATGTGCCAGTTATTCCCCACATGTCTTTATTACATAATATGAACATGACTAATCCCTTTACCCACCCTCTCAAGAGCGAACATCCCACACCCTCCCCAACTGACGGCCAGGCCCACACTGGTGCCGGTAGCGACGGTCGGTATTACGGCGGCCATTATGCCCCCCCTGGCTATCGTACGGCTGGCACCAACCCTCACGGCGCAGCCCCTTCTGCGCATGACATCATCATACCACCACCACCACCTCCACCTCCACCACCACCACCACCACCACCTCAAGTCCCTTCCTACCCAGCCCAGCCACGCCCCGCCCCGCCCCGCCGGGCTGCCCCTACGCGGCCCCAGGCCGCTTTACATATGCCGGGACACGCCCTACGCAAATTCTGGGCTGATTGGGAGGTCTACAAGCGGCTCGTCCTTCTACCACCTCACGAGGCTACCATCGAGCTCTACCAGACGTGCGACCCTGCCCTTCAGAGCGCCATATTTGCTCACAATCAGGCGTTCTCCTCATTGCCAGAAATCGACCTAGCAACTCTCATCACACAACTCGTCCACCGACAACGGAACCGCGCAGCCGCTCGCCACCACTTCCGGTCTCTTCTCCAACAACCTACTGAACAGATCCGGGACTACGTCACACGTATTACGGAGGCCACTTTGGACTGTGGCTTTACCTGCCCCTGTTGCCACACTGATGTCTCTGACGAGCACATACGGGACCAAGTGACTATCGGGATTAGTGATTCGTCCCTTCAGCAAGATGTTTTAACTAAAGACCGCACCCTACCTACCTTACAAGATGTTATCAACTACTGTGTGGGGTTCGAATCTGCGGCACTCGATCAGACGGCAATGCAACCGGGGGTACATGCTGTGAAATCACCATACCAGCGTCTCAAGAGTACTTACCCACGCCCCGCCCCTATCCAGCCCCCCGCCCAACCTACTCAGCCCCCGTCGCCCGCCCCACCACCTCCCCACGTCGGCCCCACTTCATCTCCCACACGTTGCTCCGGGTGTGGCCTATCTTCACATTCACAAGCCCAACGATCTTCGAAGTGTCCTGCATGGGGCAAGACCTGCACGGCGTGTAATAAACCTAACCACTTTGCCAAGGTTTGTAAATCCACCTCTTCCCAGTGCAGTGGGTGCGGCCTATCCACACACTCTCGAGCCGAACGCCCATCCAAATGCCCTGCTTGGGGCAAGACCTGCCCGTCGTGCAACAAACTCAACCACTACTCCACAGTTTGTCACTCCACGCCCTCACCTTCATCCGCGGCTGTTATCATTGGTACTATCAAACAGGCTGTTAACAAACCACCACCCGCACGGCTCCCCTCCTTGCCCATTACAATTTCTACTGCCATGTCGCCCCACTCTCACCCCACCAGCGTCACGGCCCACCCTGACACGGGTGCCCAAGTATCTGTGGCTGGTTTGCAATTACTACGGGCACTGGGCCTCCAACGCCACCACCTACAGCCTACACACCAACGGATCACGGCCGTGGGGGGTCACACTCTCCAGGTCCTGGGTTATGTGCCGACTACCATTACCGCCACTGACGTTGCCGGCACCCCCTACACTACTGATGATGATATTTTTATTATTCAGGCACAGTCACCGTTATTTATTAGCATTTCAGCTTGTAGGGCACTACATATCATCCCTCCCGACTTCCCCACACCTACCCCCTGCATGGCCGCCCACACAGCCCAACCACCACCCACCTTGACCAGGACCCCTCCACCACACCGGCCTACTTCCCTCCCCTTCCCACCTAACGACCTGCACCTGTCTGACCTTCGTGACTGGTTCTTGTCACAGTTTGCATCTTCAGCATTTAACACCACCAGCGGCCCACTCCCCACGATGTCTGGCCCTCCCATGCACATCCACATCAAGCCTGGCACATCTCCACGTGCCGTGCACACCCCTGCCCCTATACCACATCATTGGAAGGCCCAGGTCAAAGCAGATCTCGACAGGGATGTCGCACTGGGCATTATTGAGCCTGTCCCCATCGGTACCCCTACTACCTGGTGTTCTAGGATGGTGGTGGTCGCCAAGAAAACTGGACAACCCCGCCGTACAGTTGACCTGCAGGCACTCAACCACGCCTGCCTTCGGGAGACACATCACACCCCGAGCCCATTCAACTTGGCCCAATCCATCCCTGCAGGCACTCGTAAGACGGTCCTAGACGCCTGGAATGGATACCATGCTGTTCTACTCGACGAATCCAGCAGGGAGGCTACGACTTTTATCACAGAATTTGGGCGTTACAGGTATATCAGGGCCCCTCAAGGCTACTTGGCAGCTGGCGACGCCTATACCCGACGCTTCGACGCAATCATACAGGCTGTCCCTCGTAAGGTGAAGTGTGTCGACGACTCCCTTTTGTGGGACTCTTCAGTCGAGGAGGCATTTTGGCACACTTTTGATTACCTGGCCCTCTGTGCAACCAACGGTGTCACTTTCAACCCTGACAAGTTTACCTTCGCCGCCCCTTCAGTTGACTTTGCCGGACTCACCATC
>JBAKBP010028860.1:0-27974 GCA_037953745.1 Lithodes maja | reverse complement strand
ATATGGTATTATATTAATCATTCTACCTATCTATCTATTTATTCACCTGTCTAGCTATCTATCTATAGTTCTATCCATCAATCCACCACACACACTCTCTCTCTCCATTATTCCACTCTACTCCTTCTCCCTTCCCCCCGTACACGTCTCACCATTTAATATTATAGTGGGTGGGCCGAAACTGATCTCCTAAACTGTATAACACCGGGCGGGTGCCCAACCCCGAAAGGGGTTGAAATAGGGGAGCTATCTCCCCGCCAAAGGCGGCTTTCTAGGGCCTTTTCTAGCTGATGCTGAGAGGATTGGGTTCTAGTCATGTGGTGATGGGCTGGTCTATCAGAGTGAGAGCTGAGCAATCTCTGCCATACCCATAGCTTATTCTGACTTTTCCTTTAACTTATATATTTTCTAGATCTCAAGTGACGGCGTCTCTTCCGTGGATTGACCTCCCAATCTACCAAGATTGGAAGCCAAAGCGTCACATTTTTCCCTTGCCCCTCAACTTTCTCTTCATAATTGCTGAGGGGCACAGGGCCCTGGGTGGGGCTTTGGTTTCCCGGGCGTTTCCGCACCCTCCTCAGCCCCCCGCCATGGAGTGGCTTCGGTCACCCAGGCTTTATTGTGGTCGGCGGGGAGGGTTCTGTGGGGGAATTGCTCGGGGTCTTGGGGCTGTTCGGCCAGGCAGCTTGGGGAACAACAACAACAACAACAACAACAACCGTATAACACCGTCAAGGGTACGACAAAATATCATATACCAGATCAAAACGTGACTACTCCATTATGACTACAGTATTGCACTAGACATATCGAAGGCCTTCGATAAAGTCTGGCACAAATCTGTAATGTCTAAACTACCCTCCTTCGGTTTCTAACCATCTGTGCCTTTGTCTCTAATTTTCTTTCTGGCCTTTCCATAACTGCGGTTGTGGACGGCCATCGCTCACTTCCTCATCCTATCATCAGAGGGGAGTACCAGACAACATGTTATTTAATTGGGGCTTATTTACACGCCAAGTTGTGTAAAGTTAGATTAATTTTTTTTTTTTTTTGAAATTATAGACTCTTGCCAGAACAATAACTTGAGAACACTTGAATCCCTCTATATAAAAGTAAATAAGCCCCAATTAAATAACATGTTGTCTGCTACTCCCCTCTCTCTTGTGTAGTTATGTAATCAGAATGTAGATCTTGCATTGCTTTCGTCATTTAATTCATACTTGTATTACACAACTCCAAATTAAATATAATTATATCCACTTTCCTTTATATTATGTATAAGATTGTGTTTTAAACATATTAGCAATTTCAAAGCAATTTATCTTAAGTGTTTAATTTTACTTTTAGACCACTGATGATGGTGTAGTGTTTTATGCCGAAACGTTTGAATCCACTATAATGAAAATAAAGATGATGTTCGCTGCCTTGCTGGTAATTCTTTTCCTACTTAAACTACGGTTCTCGAGGAACACACCTATATGTGATATATATATATATATATATATATATATATATATATATATATATATATATATATATTGTTACGAGCGGAGTCTTCGAGGAAAGCAGGTGCTCCATTAGGCTAGCCCACAGCACTGTCCAAAAAGAAACGCCGTAGCAAAATGACAACAATGCTCTAGTCATGCACCATACACTGCTCACCGTACTACACTAACCCAGCAACAGACACAATACGACAATACAAAAAGTATGTATTTGTGTATATTTATACTTTATATTGACAGATAACTTGAATTTAAAGGCGATAATAGGGTTGGGTGGTGGCTGATAACTACCGTGTTTGATGGAGGAGCAATAATGGTTTGGTGGTTCTCACAGACAAGCCACGGTAGCCTTGTCCGTTTCTTAGTCATTAATGTGTGACTTTAACCTCCTGACACAGGGACAAGTGGCTTATTTCTACACTTTTGGTAATGCACTATATTGACGAAAATTAGGGCACGGTATGAAAAAAGCTGTGTCAAAATATCATACTGATCCAACTGTTTGTTAATAAGATATTCCCCAAAAACGATGTAACACGGCCTCTGAAACCCATAGTAGTGTGTGGCAAGTGAATGTTATCCTCCTGTGTTATAAACTGATAATTAGCTCATGGCTATAACCATCTGCGGTACCCTGGGTGGTCATTCCGAAATGGTAATGGTGCACTGTATTGGTGTACCGAGATTCACCCGATAAGCGCTAATTATTATGTCTGTTCGGGTCCTTTCGCTAATTGTTCTAACTTACGTGTTCAAGACGTAAGAGGCAGTTAATCCTCAGGAAGGATAATTTAAGAAGGATGTGTGGTAGTAAAGAGGGTTAAGTTATATAGTTAGAAGCCTGTTGATTGATGGTGGACCGTTTTAAACTAAATAAACTCGTCTAGTAGTAGCTACAATAACATTGAACAGACGTCGCCGATACAGAAGGGGTTAACCACTGATTATTATGTCTCTCCGGGTCCTTCCGCTAATTGTTCTAACCTACGTGTTCAAGACACAGGAGGCAATTAATACTCATCGGAAAGTAATTTAACCCCTTCAGTACTACGACGCATGTTTTCCCTTTTATTCGGCTAAATTAGACGATTTTCTACAGTTAAAAAACACTATGTTATTCAGAGGGTTTATTGAGCTCACATTAACTATGTTGAGTCCTAGAGGTAGATTATAAGTTACAGAAAATCATCTAATGGTAACCAGAATATGATGAAAATTACGTAATGGTGGTGAAGGGGTTAAACATCTATCTATCTATCTATTGCCTGACGCCGTGATCCCCGAAGGGGTGGCCACGAACGAACCGCCCCCATGCACCTCTGTCCCCAGTCAGTCGACGCCCCTCCCCCCAACCAGCACCGCCTTCATTCATGTAGTTCCTCACTCCATCCTTCCACCTCATATTCGGTCTACCTCTCCCCCTCTGTCCCTCCACCTCGCTCTCGTACACCCTCTTAGTCATTCTCTCGCTTTCCATACGTTCCATATGGCCGAACCATCTCAAGTTGTTCCTTTTCACACTTTCCAGCACATCTACCTCCACACCACACCTCCTTCTTACTTCCTCATTAGTCTGTCTATCCCTCCATGTAATTCCGCACGCACTCCTTAAGTAATTCATTTCCACTGCTCTCACTCTTGGTCTGAGTCTCTCAACCAACGTCCATGCTTCGCTTCCGTAAGTCAGTGTCGGGATTACCACACTGTCATGCAAGGACTTCTTCACTTCCATACTGACCACCCTATTTCTTGTTACTGCTTTTAGCGTTCCTACAACCCTCTTCCCCTGTTGTACCCTCTCCCGCACCTCTTCATCCATAGTCCCATCTTTACTCAACACACTGCCCAGATACTTAAAAGAGTTGACGATCTCCATAGCCTGACCGTTCAGCTTCATCTCACACTCTGTGACTTCACCCCTTTCGAAGACCATAACCTTGCTCTTCCCCGTATTTACCTTCAAATTCCGTTTTTCGCACACTGTTCCAAACTCATTTACCAGACCCTGCAACTCCCATTCATTATCACTCATCAGAACTGTATCATCCGCAAACAGCAGTATAGGTAGCTTCCACTCAATTCCCTCCCTTTTCAGCGATACACCAACATCCACTGCTCTTGATAGTATTTCTTTCATAACTCCATCCATATATACAGTAAACAACCACGGGGACATCACACACCCCTGTTTCAAACCAACATTCAGGTCAAAGAACTCGCTCTGCTCACTCTCCACACGTACTGCCGCCTTTGCACCCTCATACATGCTCTTCACTGCTTTCAGCAACTTGCCCTCTACTCCGTATATTCTAAGTACTTTCCACAAACCTTCTCTATCCACTCTGTCATAGGCCTTCTCCAAGTCCATAAAGGCAACATACACCTTTTGTTTCTTCTCCAGATACTTCTCCACAACACAATTCAGGGTAAAAATCTGATCTACACATCCTCTTCCCTTCCTAAAGCCTCCCTGCTCGTCACCTATCCATTTCTCCGTTCTCACTCTCACTCTCTCAATCACTACCCTACTGTATACCTTCCCTACTACGCTTAGAAGACATATTCCTCGGTGGTTACCACACACTCCTCTTTCCCCTTTGCCCTTATATTGGGGGACTATTATGCCAGTCTTCCAGTCATCGGGTGCACTCCCCTTCTCCCATGCTAGTTTGCACATTTTCCATACCCATTCTATCACTATCTCACCACCATACCTCAACATTTCCCCACACACTCCATCTGTTCCTGGTGCTTTCCCCAACTTCACTCTTTTCATGGCTTCCCACACTCGGTTCCACACTCGGGTTAAACATGAGTGGCATTATTATATAGATTGCAAATACGGTAAATTGCATGAGTGAGACATAAATATCTTAAGTTTTGCTAGTTGACTTTTGAATATACCTTTACAGTAAATATAGGTAATTATCAAAGTATGCGTGCTTAAAAAACGATGAATGGAAAGATTAAGGTGTGACTTAAGCATGGGAGTCCTTACCTCGGGAACCAATTACAAAAGAAAACTGTATTATATTTGTTTTTCTATGTGAGTGAGAGAGACAAAAGGCAGAACTGCCTGTAGCGACTCCCTCCCCCAGAGTTGAAAGAGTGATAGGGCCAAAATCAAGGGACGTTCGAGTAAAAATGCTAGAGGAGGTGGTATACAATTGGAGAGCTCTGAGGAACACTGATTATTGCAGTAACGATAGAATAGCGAGAGAGATGCAACATTGCGGCGAAGAGAGAGAGATTGCAGAGAGTTTTGTGAGTGAGTGGGAGTTAATGATACGAAAGGCTTTCCTTTCTACTTTGTCTAGGAGTGCGGTGTGAGAGGATACTCCCCACACGTGCTTGGGGTCGTTTCGGGCCATGAGTGAGCACCTTGCCTCATGTGAAGGCAAGATGGCAGGTGCTCGTTGTACTCTACGTGCTTCACATGTCTCACTCCCTAGACTGGAACAAGACCTCACGGGCTTCACTGCTCATTGTAAAGCGGTGAATGTTAAGGCTCTCAGCCTATGCCCGAGAGGAAGTAAGTTGGAATATAGAAAAAAAAAAAAAAAAAAAAAAAAAAAAAAAAAAACACATGTGAACAATACTCAATACAAGGACGCACTGTGCCCCTGTATAGAGCAAAAAGCTGTGCAGGGGTCAAGAATCCCTTGAGGTGGTTGAGCACACCCAGCTTCTGGGAGGCTGCCTTTGTAAGATTGGTAATATGGTCATTCCAAGTGAGAGCATCAGAAAAAGAGACACCGAGAATATTGAGAAAAGATGAAGAATTAATTTTGTATTGTTGAAGTGTGGGGGATAGTCCTCTGGGAGTTCCGGACGGGTAGTAAGAAATTGGGTTTTGGAAGCATTCAAGACAATAAGGTTTTCTCTGCCCCAATTGGAAATAGTAGTTAGATCAGAAGATAAGTGTTGCATGGCTTCATTACATTTGTTTTCGAGGGATTGCTGGTTGGGGCGTTCAAGAAAACTAATTGGGTAGTGTAAGGTAGAGTCGTCTGCGTATGAATGGATGAGCCTGGAGGTACAATTGAGAAGATCGTTTATGAAAATTAGAAAGAGAATGCGAGTTGGACAGAGTCCTGAGGATCATCGGAGTTGATAGGATGAGGAGGTGAGCGATGGTCATGCACAGCTATGGAATGGCCGGAAAAGAGATTATAGACAAAGGCACAGATGGAGGGATAGAAACCGAAGGAGGGTAGTTTAGAAAATAAAGATTTGTGCCAGACTCTATCGAAGGCTTTCAATATGTTTAGTGCAATATAAAAGATCTCACCGAAGTCCCGAAAGGAGGATGACCAAGAGTTAGTAAGATATGAAAGATGATCACCAGTAGAGCAACCCTCTGTTCTGCTCCGCATAAATTACAGGCTGGCTATCACTCGCCAGGAAAAAAATAGACACCTAAGTGACACAATATATATATACATTGACAAAGAAATGGGCGAAAGACTTACATTTTGAAAAGTAATGGAGCTAAACATGAAGAAAACAAACTTCCCCTAAAGGATTCCGGCAGTTTAAATGGCTGACATAAAATGTTTCCCACTTGAAATAGAAATCTGAGCAAAATAGGATTTATAGGAATGATAAATGTGTAGCAATCAATGTGGGGCCAACTGTCCTTAGGGAGGGAGGATTAGAAGTTCTGGAGAATATTTGTTAATACAATGTATTGCATAGAAAGTGTAAAGTGAAAAATGCGGTTCCACACATACACACACACACACACACACACACACACACACACACACACACACACACACACACACACACACACACACACACACACATGGTGTGGGTGGACATTTTATCAGATACTTAAAACGAAAAACAATGCTTCTCGAGGTTAAGGCAATTCAAACATGCTACTTTTGGTGTCAGCTTTGTACAGTGCTTTTCTTTTCTACAATTTGGAATATCTGCTATAACATGTGGATAAAGGTGTTTTAGATAATTTTAAGCAAAGGTTTTTACTTTGCTCTCTAGACCTCCATCAACTTCAACAAAATAACTACCCAACCCCCTTTCGAGATTTTTTTTTTTTTGGGTAGAAATTTGTTTTGCGGTTCCTCCTAAATTACAAGGTCGCTATTGATCGCCAAGAAAAAGTCGACACCGAAGTGGCACAAAGTGTCTTAAAATCGCCAAACTAAAGGGGCGACCGTTGTAAAATCCCAAAACCAATGGTGCTAAACCTGAGAGAGACAATTTGATTTAGATAAGGAAGAGTTTATGGAAGTCAGAGGATTAGTCGAGATAGTCTGTACCCACATAATTCCCTCGGATCCTTCCTAACCTGTAAAAAAATTTTCTAGTAATAGCCATGAATAGGTGTCAAAACGCGTTTTAATCCTGAGGGGTTTAGTAACATGATGTCGTCATTCTTTTTCTGAAACACCTATATAAATACATACACCACTATAGCCCATTCATTATTGGTAGGACACAATTCTTGACCACTAACCTCTTGTGCTAAGATGCACTACGAACCACCTAAGAAGGGCTACAATGTGCTACCACAATATTAAAAATGCATTCTCAACTACTCTCCGTGATCTTGATAGTCTGTAGTTGAATATACGCAATTATCTGCTCACGTAGCAGTGCAGGTATGGTTTCATTATCCAGGGGCTCAGTGGGAAGGCATCATCCTCAATCAAGAAGTATGGATAGGTTTGGTCGTCATTAGGAAGAGGTTCTGGTTCAGGAAGGCCAACACATTTCTCCTCCAAGCCTCCCTGAGTGCAGTTGCATAAAACATACCTCCATCCGATTAACAACCTGGGGCACCAACATCTGCGTACAATATAGAGGAATGCAGGTAGATGTTGTACGGTCACAGGCAGAAGTCGGACTGGGTGGAAATATGCTCCTGACAATCTTTTTATAGTGTTGCAGAGCATAATTTTGTAGCGCATCTTGAGTCTTCCTAGCTGTTCTTTGGGTTTCATACTAGTTCTTAGGTATTCTTAGGTGCAATGTAGGTAATATTGGTACATCATACGTCATCATAGCCTGCTAAAATTTGAATTCAACAGTAATCGTAGCAATTCCCAGTACTTCGTAACATTTCGTGTCTGTGCCTTATGTCTGCCGTTGGCACTTCGTAGCAATTCTGTCTCATCTGACAATATCGGACACCTCTCTCTCTCACACGCTGCCTGTTGAGATGCTTACTGAATAGGCACTACCTCCATGGTATATTTTGAATATGGAAATTTCATACATTGCTAATTTATTGGAAACAGCAAGAGTATTTTTATGGCGTGTCGATGGGCTAGTTGGTGATGCACTGAAGCCAAATACAGCGCGAATACCATCCCAACAATATCTTCCCATTGACACATCGTAATTTGAACTCAAGACCTTCAGATTCCCAGTACCGTAGCAAGACCGCTCGATCACACCTTCCCTCAGTAGGCATTCATATCCATTAATAACTGTTCGAAGATGTTTAAAGTAGCTGTACTAACATGACATACAGGTACTTATATATTGTTATCCCATTGAGGATCATGACACGTTTTGGCATTTTTGTCTGGCCATCATTAGACAATTTTATGCAGCTTAGGATGGATCCGAGGGAGTAAAAAGGGTAAAAATTATCTCGATCAACCTTTTGATTTCTTTATACCCTCACTAATCTGCATAAAATCCTCTAATGAAAGCCAGATTAAACTGCCAAAATCCGCCATGATTCTCAAGGGGTTAACAATAAAACTGTGTTGCCCATTATGGCACTAGCAATAGAGCATATTGACGATTTTTTTTTTTATTTGTATTTACTCTTGATCTGTACGCTTTCCAATTATATACAACTTCATTCGGATGAAAGTAGTCAGATGGCCACAAAAATAACCGATTGTAGGAATTGTTTAAAAATAATCTATAACTCTTTAGTCAATACAGTAATTATAAAAACAATGTACCCATCAAACTGGCAATTTCTAGATCCCATTTCTGCCCGTCTATTTTTTACCCATTCAGTAGCCTACCGGTGACATCGTTCTCATTATATTCTGGCAACAATTAGACGATTTTAATCAGCTTAAGAAGGGCCTCCAGCAACTAACAGGCTTCGAACTATCTCAATTAACCCTTCAAACTACCCTAGTTTCTACTTAAGCTGCAGAAATAGTTTAAATTTAGCTATAATATAATGAAAAATATGTCGCCGATACAGAAGGGGTTATTTTGATCGTGGTCGTTACTATTATTCACACGAATACAGTATGTGCAATGCTGGCAAGATATTATATATACCGTATGTGCAATGATGGCAAGATATTATATATAGCAACCTAAGCATTTGTTAATATCTGAAGACTTCCATAATAATTTTCTTTTAATTTCGAAAGTCAATTAAAGGGAGATGGGCTGGTTTTGCTGGCACTCTTTCTCCCTCGTGTTGAGCCCCATTGGGTTTAGATTTTATGACGTTCAACCCATTAGTTGTCGATGTTAAGACTATTCGCCCCATTTATTTGTGAATATTAAGACCTGTTGTGCCATTTAGGTGTCAATTATTTTTTGGAGAAGCGATAGCAAGCCTGTAATGTTAAAACAATAAATACATAAATGACCAAATCTACCAAAAATCCAGCCCATCTCCCCTTAAATGGCTATATTTGAAATAGTCAATCTGGTAACAAGCACATTAACAAATTTAGCCATCCCTTCACTATTGGTCCATATGCACGCAAATAGCCAGCCTCCAGAGCAATTTCAAGTAACTCAATCATTTCCACAACAACCCAGTCAGTTTTAATCGTAATCATCAAAACCATTACCGCTTCTTAATATCCTCTAACAAACGTATCTTTATGTGGGGTGTCCATTTGCATCGTTCAGTCACAGGAGATTACAAACAAAAAAATAATTGATATTTTGCCTATGTACGAAAAAATAAAGGAAAACAAAGGGAAAACATAAATAAAACAGGTATTTTTCAAGGGTAAAAGGTCAGTGAAACATGGGGTCGAGAGCTGCCTAATTTGTAACGGGGTTAACAGAAATGCGGGATTATTCTTGCACAACAGGGCTGCATTATTGTACATTTATGAACGTTGTTCCTGGGGACGTGACCAAACTGGGGCAACAGGTATTAACCCACAGAACCCCAGCGTATGCGTCGGTAATGTACTGTATGTAACGCTAAACCCCAGCGCCGCATACATTGCGTCCGCTACTTTGAAATTATTTACTCTTGTCCCATGGTAGCTAGAGGCCTGAGGTTGGTATGGGAAACTACCTTATTATGTTGCTGAACAGTGGCAGTACGCGCGACCCCCTAGCCCATCCGCGCGGGTGAGTAAGGGTGGATGGGGAAAGCCAGCTTACCAACTTATCCCACCGCCACTTTTGTGCTTATTTATTCTTATCCTATGGTAGCTAGAGGGTTCAAATTCATATGGGATATACCTTATGATGTTGCCAAACTGTGGCAATACACAAGTTCCGCCGCGGTGGAGAGTGGGGAGTGAGAGCGCGGGAGTGGAAGGGCTGGGCGGCCTCCAGCCTCCCTCCCGGCCCAGTTACCTAGTTTACCTCGTCGCCTCGCTATTTTTATCGTTCCCCTAACGCTCCCCATAACATAGTTGACTCAGCACCAAGTGGGGCGAGGAGGAGGAGGATGACCCAGACCCCACAGCATTCCTCAAAATTCCGCCAGGTCATGGTAGGGGTAAGAAGAGACGAGATAGTGTGTCATGTTGTTACGTACACAGCAAGTACAGGCAGTGAGAGTGGGGCGTCTGGTTCATGGACAAAGGGAGAGGGAATGAAGGGTAGAAGCAGCGGTCAGTCACGTGACCCAGCCTCGCCCGCGGTAATGGCCTACCACCAACCAAGCTTCCCCGCCACCACCACCACCACTACCACCAATATTGACGCCGGCTCGACCACGCCATCTACCTTCTATGTTGAAAAGTTGAAGAGGTGTATCATGGTGATGGTGATGAGGAAGGTGATGACAAAGCTGATGATGATGATGAAACACCACTGCCACCATGAGGCCACCTGAGGCTTGGTAGGCCCAGATCTCCCTTATCTGGTCCCAGCTCTGCCCCTGACTCAACCATTACGACCCACCTTGCCTCTACAGCCCACCCTGCCTCTACAAGACACCCTGCCTCCCCTGCTGCTGCTTGTAAGCATGCACCTTACTCAAGTCCCTTTGTCTTTCCTATCCAGCTAACTTGCCTCACCTACCAATCCTGCCTCACTTCCCCTGTCTGTCTCACCTACCAACCCTTCCATATCTACCCACCCTACCTAATCTACCCTGTCTGCTTCATTTCTCCTGCCTGCCTTACCTACCCACCCTGCCCCATTTACCCTGTCTGCCTCACCTACCCACAATGTCTAACCTACCCACCCTGCCTCACCTACCCACCATGCCTTACCTACCCACCCTGCTTCATCTACCCTGTCTGCCTCACCTACCCACCCAAGCGGCTCGCTTGTTGTAGGGACTAGCGTCTCGGACTTCCACCCAGAAGGCCCGGGATCCCGCCCACGCTCAGCGCATTAAAGATTTTTCACAAGCACTGAGTCGTTACCATCCCTCATGAGCAAGGGGATGGGGTAGTAGTACAGGACCCCAATGGAAATACGTCTAATCGGCCTTATTGGGCTATCCTTAGCTGGCTTAGCATGCGCTAGCTTTAAGAACTATTATTAATTATTACTACCCACCCCCGTTTTCATCTACCTTGTCTACCTTACTCCCCCTCCCTGCCTCACCTACCCACCATGCCTTATCTACTCACCCTGCCTTATCTACCGTCTACCTTACTCCCCCTGCCTGCCTCACCTACCCACCATGCCTTACCTACCCACCCTGCCCTATCTACCCTGTCTGCCTCACTTCCCATACTGCCTCACCTACCCAACCTTCCTCTCTTGATACCTTCCTACCTCTTCCCTCTTCAGATCCCTTCATATCTCCTCCCTCCCTTTGTACTCCTTTGTACTCTCCTGATCCCTTCCTACCTCTTACCTCTCCTACTTCTTCTGTCCCACGCCCTTCAGCACAGTCTGTATGAGGACAACCAAGAGCCTGTGTTCATGCGACGCCACGCGGCAGAGCCGACCCTGGTAGAGCCACCCATGGCTGAGCCAAATGCGGCAGAACCAATGAGGGTGCAGGGGAGGCACCCCATTCAGCCCGGCCCAGTCAATATGAAGAGGAGATCGATGACCATGGTTTGGTGGACTCCTCTGTCTCCGGGGAGTTTGGTGATGATGGGGGCCTTAGTTTAGATCCCTCTCCTCCCTCGCCCACCAATGGCGAAGACCTCCAAAAATGGCATTGGGAAGATGCCGGGCGAGGAGCATGTTGGACCAACTGGTCCCTTCAACGAGAACTCAACTTGTAGGGAGATTTTTACGAATTTCATGATGCCTGGGTGGATGGGACTCGTTAGCCTTGGTCGGCAACCCATCTAGGGGAGATAACCTAATAAAAATCCGGGTGGATGGGACTCATCAGCCTTGGTCGGCAACCTGCTTAGGGGAGTAAACCTTATACAAATCTGTACTGCCACCTTAGGGTGAAGCAGGTTTGTGGATGGATTAGCCACACACCACTGTAGAAAAATAGTGCTAAAAAAATGCATAAAAGGCCTCTGAGTCGGACGGACCCTAAATTGAGTGGTCAATCCTGTAAGTCCTTCAGTAAACTGGCATGGCTTGTCCCTCTTACAGGGGATAAGTCCGATTAGGGGCATTTGTGTATGGCCACCCCCATTAAGGGGAGTAAGGCATCCGGCAATAGATATATATATAGATAGATAGATGACGCCTGCAATCGTTGATATGATCGTCGAGAAATGGTTACCGGTTGGCGACCCGTCTGTCATATCCTAACTCTGTACACCTTTCCTGGAAACCTCTCACAGTCGCGGAATTCTACATATTCATAGCAATGGTGCTACTAATGGGTGTTGTGATAAAGTCCAGCATCCTAAAGTACTGGTCATTCGATCCACTGATAGCGACCCCAATCTTCAGCAAGCTAATGACCCACAATCGTTTCCAGGCGATTATGGGCAACTTGCACTTCTCCAGCTCCCTAGACGAACATCTAAGGATTGTTGCAGGAGAACTGAAGGACCCCTTGTATCGGGTACGGCCCATCTTTAGTGCATTCCGTGATATCTTGCAGAACAACATGAACCTGTACCAGAAAATGAATATTGACGAGAGCCCAATCTTGTGGCAGGGAAATATCAGATTCCGCCAGTACATGCCCTCAAAACGACACCACTATGGCCTCAAGTTGTTCGTCATGTGCGACTGCAAGACTGGCTTCATCGTCGACATCATTTTTTACATGGGGAAGTAGATGGAGGTCACGCATCACACAGATCTTGGGTTCTCTGGGTCGATTGTAGTGACCATGATGGAACCGTACCTCAGCCTGGGCCTCATGCTGTACGTCGACATCTGGTACACGACCACCGCCTTGCTCAAGTGGCTGTGGGACCACGAGACAGGTGCATGTGCTATAGTCCGGCGGAACAGGTTAGGTATGCCAAAATTGCCAGATCGTCAGGAGGCCGGCAGTATCATACACAAGAAATCACACCACATCTTGCTGGTCTCCTGGATGGACAAAAGCGACATCAATTTCCAGGCGATGGTACACCCAGATGGTGTTGAACCATCAGGTCGCCGAAGACAAAGGAATTCGTTGACAAGCCAAATGTGGTCAACGACTAGCAAGACTCCGTCATCTCCTCCGTTGACTGTGCCCGCAAAACGATATGGTGGTACAAGAAGATGTTCTTCCACCTCATGGACATGGTCACCTACCATGCCCACGTCCTCCAGTGGACACTGCACTGGTAAGAAGGAGACCATGGAGGACTATGTCATCGAGTGGCACATGAGCTCTTGGCAGTCAAGCGACAAGAGTTATTATAATGCATACTATTTTAAATTGTTTTGCTGGGAACAATATGTACCCTCTGAGGATCGCTGATGCACTTCTCTTCTGTTTTATGGATAGTATTAGACGATTTGATTCAGATTAGGAATGGTATATGGAAATCAAAGGGTTAATTAAGATGTCTTTACCCATTTAATTCCCACATATCGTCCCTAAGCTGTGGCAAATCGTCTATTGATAGCCAATATAAACTGTTAAAACACGTCATATCCTCCAGGGGGTCAATATTGTATGATTATTTCTGATCCATCCATGACGTCATAATGCTGTTGCCGGAACAATTAGTTATATATTGTTAACCCATTCAATACCGGTGCCGTCCTTTTAACTATATTCTGGCTATTACTAAACTATTTACATCAGTTTGAAAAGGGCCTTCAGCAATTAATAGTAATAAAACTATCTCACTTAACCCTTTCTAGTACCACAGATCCTTCTTGAACTGCACACAAGCGTCTAAATATATCTACAGTATTATTTAAATGACGTCGCTGGTACAAAAGGGGTAACATTTATTATACTGACTAATATAAAAAAGTCAGTTGTAAGGAATAACTGTTCTAGAAATCGATATATATATATATATATATATATATATATATATATATATATATATATATATATATCGTATAAATACGATAGAATATGACTTTTGTGATCTCTTATGTCTCTGTGACGTCACGATCTCTCCTACAGCACCAGACGTAGGACGAGTAGATCGTATATTATAAGATTGTAAATAAGTTAAGTTATAAAAGGCCTAATATGCTATTAAGCAATATTGCCTTTGTCTTATGTGTATATATGAATTTATCGTATATATTAATATAATTTATCGTATAGAGCAACCTAAATGCGGTACGATAATTTGGGCTCCTGGCGGTTTGCCAAGGCAGCAAGGTGTGCTTTCGAGGTACGCCAGAGCCTTCACGAACACCAACCAGTTAACATCTAATTTTCCGCCCTCAGTTGATCGTGCTTTTGTGCCTGTAATCACAATACACACACACTCAGCTACACCACCAAGACGCTCTCATCGACATCATGACTGACTGATAGATAAGCATACATTATATAATCATGTCCATTCCCATGTAATCATTTATTCTTTCTTTAACTTGACTTGTGTCTTGGGACCGAAGTCTCGTTCCCCATTGTCCACCGCCATATTGGATAAAACGTTCTCCCTTGCCTCATTGCCACGTGGAACTATTGGTGAGTTAATTCCTGGCTAATATTAACCCTTATAACCTTACCCTATATATACATTTGTTATGTGAGACCTTTGGATATAAATTAGCTTGTTTCAGATTGAATTCAATTTAGATATAGAGTAGTTTTCATTTAGATTGATTTTATTTGATTCATTATAGCTTAGTAATATTTAACTTCCATTGATAGTTTACCACATTGGTGCCCAGACCCAGGAATTAGCTACCAGTAAGGGATTTTAGGGCAATGAACAAGGGGACATATAACAGGATGCAGGAACAACTCTATGATAAACTGGCAAGGCTAGCCAAGCGATGGTTAGAGCCGGAATACAGGGTTGTATCGTTGCGCCTGCCTAAGTCCTGCTTCCCACCCATCATCTTTCCCCAGTAATTTTCTTTTCCGTTTCGGACTTCCTGTGACTATTATGACCTGACCTAACATTTTTTCTTGTTCAATATGATTCATTGGTAGGTATTGCTATTTAGTGTACTATTTTTTCTCCATAACATAGAAGTCCGCCGGTTGGCGTCTCTTAATTAGACTATTATTTGGCCGTTGTTTTTGTAACGTAACATTTAGATACATAGCCTATAGGCTCACATGCAAAATGGATAAAAACGATAAAGAGACACCGTCTAGTGGGGTGCTGATCAAAGCCCCTAAAAATCAAAGGGCGGGACTTCGGGGAGTATTAAATAGGCTAATAGTGGACGTCAACACTTTCATCACTACTGCTGAACTAGAGGAATTGGAGGCTAGATTAGAAAACGTCCAGGCTACCCACGGTCGTATTACGGCTCTGAGTGAGGTGATTGTGGCTGACATGATAGAGGAGGAAGAGATAGTCACAGAGTGTGATAATCGCGCCCTCTATGACGAACCTGTCTTTAGAGCGAAGTACCTACTACAGCGTGCTGTCGCAAGTAAGAAGGGAGGCGATAATGAGGCCCATAGAAGGGCTGATCCAAAACACACTGTACACCTCCCAAAGCTCAATCTTCCTACATTTGGGGGCAAGTTAACCGAGTGGTTAGCCTTTTGGGACGTGTTTCGATCTGCGGTTCATGAATCCTCTTTGGATAATGTCCGCAAGTTTTACTATCTCAAGGGACAAATGGAAGGAGAGGCCTTACAATTAATAGAGGGTTTTGCAGTAGTGGGTGGTAGTTATCTTGAAGCGGTACGCTTATTAGAGTCCACATACGGGGATAGAGAGCAGTTGAAAATGGCCCATGTCGTTGCCTTGTTGGGGCTCGCAGAACCACAGTATAAGGTTGATGAGTTGACAAACTTCAGGGCAAATATGGAGTGCCATACTCGATCGCTAGACACCCTAGGGCTTACCACGCAGGAAATGATAGTCATTATCTTGCGGCAGAAGCTTCCTATGGCAATACTTGATAAGGTAAGATCATTTGAACTGGGGGAGTTCAAAACTCAGTTCAGCAAGGAGATCATTAATCTACAGTTGAACAAAGGGAGAATGTGTGTGTCGGGAGGGAGTGAGAATGTGGAGAAGAGGGGAACAATAAGCATGACAGTGGGGACTAAAGTAAAGAAAGCGGGTGTGTATAAGAAACCTGCTCAGATTCTATGTAAGCTATGTAACAACAAACATAAATGGAGTTTCTGCATAAAATACCCAACAAATGAGACAAAACTAGCACAGGCGAAAAGATTGAAGCTATGTGTAGGTTGTCTAAGTGGGGTACATGGTAAGCAGGGACAATGTACTGCTACATACTTAAGGCCCTGTCGGCACTGCAAAGGACATCACTTTGATAAGTTGTGTCCTACAGCGGATAAAGTCAAAGACGTCAAAAATGAGGGTACTACAACTGTGACACTAGGTAGCACGCAAGACACCACTATATTGCCCACAATACAGATTCCCATGGAAGGTAATGACGGTAACAAAGTTTGTCGGGTACTTCTAGATCAAGGGTCTCAACGTTCCTTTATAAAGAGGTCCTTACTAGTGGGACTGAAGCACCGAATCGTAGGGGCTGAGACTCTTCGATTACAGGGCTTCACAGGGGTTACTGATAAACAAGACTACGAGATAGCGGAGATTTCATATTTCTATCGTAAAAACCGGTACTTTATGACTTGTATCGTAGTAGACACCCTACCAGAATATGTATCTGTGGGTGTGAAGAAGGTGGAACACGCATTACGTAGCAAAGGGGTTAACTTGTCAGATCCCATGGGAAATCAGAGTGAGGTGCATGTTCTACTTGGTGTAGATCATTATTATGAAGTAGTATACCCTGGATTTAAAAAGATGTGTGGTGTAGTTTTAATCCCCACTAAATTTGGATACTGCATGAGCGGAAAGGTGCATACTACACAGTCAAAGGTCCTGGTCGACACGGTCTCGATATATAGAGTCAATGTAACCGCGGCAGAGGAGTTGGGAAGGGAGGATTCCCAACCTAGTGACCCGAAGATGGCTGCCGAGTTCGACCTGGAATGACTGTGGAGATTGGATCACATAGGCATTAATCCTATGGAGACTGATTATGACTCGGAAGTTGCGCTACAAAGGTTTGACGAGTCTGTGTGCTACTGTGCCTCAGACAAGCAATATAAAGTTAGTTTACCCTGGAAGAACAGTGAGATAAGCCTGCCTACCAACTATGGTTTGGCATTAGGTCGCTTGCGCGCATTGCAGCGGAAATTGTCTAACGAACCGAGCACGCGCCAGGCGTATGACGATGTATTTCGGAGTTATGAGGATAGGGGCTTTATAGAGAGAGTCGATGTCAGGGAACCGTGTAAGAAGGGTAGGGTTCACTATCTGGCCCATCATGGGGAAAAGAAAGACAGCGTCACCACACCCATACGGGTGGTGTATGACTGCTCTGCCCACCAAGGACAACAACCCAGTCGAAATGACTGCCTGTTGACAGGTCCGTCAATGGTGTCGGACCTGTCCCAACATCTATTGCGGTTTAGGCTGGGGAAGTATGCCTATACCAGTGACATCGAGAAGGCATTCTTGATGGTCAAGCTAAAGGAGGAAGATAGAGATGTTACCCGCTTTCTTTGGTTCGGCGACATTAGCGACTCTGAAAGTCCCATCATAATATACCGTTTTCGGGTTGTACTCTTTGGGGCCACTTGCTCGCAGTTTTTGTTAAATGCCACAATCAGAAAACATCTAGCTGACACTCATGAGGACACAAGTAAACTATCTCACGGATTATACATTGACAATTTGCAGGGTATTAGCGATAGTCAAAATGATTTGTTATATGCATACTGGCAAGCACGCAGATTGTTTGCGGATGCACATCTATTTCTCCGCGAGGGGGTTACTAATAGTGAAGATCTTCAGAGTTTAATACAGGTGGATGGTACGGCATCTCTTAACCAGGAAAAGTCCAGAAATTTGGGGATGATCTGGCAACCTAAACATGACATACTAACTTTTCAAACAAGGTCTTTTGCTCAGCAGACAGGAGCGCACACCAAAAGAAGTCTGTTGAGCAAAGTTGCGCAATTTTTTGATCCTTTGGGTCTAGCATTACCTGTTACCATAAGAGCTAGGATTCTAATGCAGGAAGTTTGGAGACGTAAGATAGGATGGGATGACAGTTTGTCCGAGGACCTGAATGACCAAGGGACATTGTTGTTGAATGAATATGCCATCCTATGTACTAAACCTATACCTCGTAAAGTGGCGGCGTTCGGTGACGTTACGTTACACACGTTTTGCGATGCTAGCGCCACGGCATACGGGGTAGCCATATATGTTGTTACTTCATTTGGGGCACATTTAGTTACAGCCCGGGCCAAAGTAGCCCCGGTTAAAAAGGTAACTATCCCTAAAATGGAATTGACTGCCATGCTGCTATTAGCACGTCTGGTGCAACATGTACGCGCAGCATACGAGAGCGAATTAAATATTGAAATCGTTCATGTATGGTGCAATAGTCAGGTCGCACTCAACTGGATACATAGCAAGAAGTCTCTGCCAGTTTATGTGCGGAATAGGGTAGATGAGATTAGAGCCCTTTTGCCAGACGTTGCTTATCATTATGTAAATACAAAGGAAAACCCTAGTGATCTCATAACTAGGGGTATAACGGCTAGCCAGTTAATGAAGTCCGAATTGTGGTGGCATGGTCCAAAGTGGCTGCTCCATGAAAGTGAATGGACGATATGGCATGCTGTTGGTGAGGGACTTCTGCCACTGGAAACAGTGGCAGTTACAGCCCAACCAAATGAGCCACCGGGTCCTATCATGAAGTGGGCAAGATTCGGTGACTATAATAAACTAGTCAGAGTTGTAGCTTGGGTGTTGCGATATGTATCCAATCTCAAGCTTAAAGTAACGGGCCAACTCTGCAACAGGGGTCACAACATTGATGCTCGTGAATTTAAAGCAGCTGAAGTAACTTTGATCAAATGGGTTCAAGTAGAAACCTTTTCCAATGAATTAGAATCCTTGAAAAGCTCGAATAAGACATTAATGCCTAATATAGTGCGTCAACTACGGTTGCACCTAGACAATGGCCTCATCAGGTGTGAGGGTCGCCTGAAGTGGTCGGGTGTACCAGACGGCACAAACCGACCTATACTTATGCCAACAAGACATCACGTTACTGATCTATTGATCATACGTGCACATAGGGAAGTAAAACACTACGGAGTATGTCATATTATATCAAATTTACGTCTCACATGGTGGATACCCAGGGTTCGACAAGTAGTTCGACGCGTAGTACGAAAGTGTGTAATATGCCAGAGACTAAAGGGTAAACCATATGCAACTGGACCAGCTCCACCCCTACCTGAATGCCGTGTAAAGCACGTAGAACCTTTCCAAGCGGTAGGATTAGATTACACAGGGGCATTGAAGACGAGGGAGAGTGAGAAGGTTTATATATTATTGTTTACCTGTGCGACGTCTCGAGCGGTACACCTAGAACTATGTGATAATATGTCTAGCGAAGAATTTATGCTGGCGTTCAGACGGTTTTGTGCCCGTCGTTCATTCCCTCAACTCATTCTTAGCGACAATGCTCCCACTTATGTCCAAGCATCAAAATATCTAAAGGATATGAGTAGTGATCCTACTGTTATCACTTTTTTGGGAGAGAAGAAGTGCGAATGGAGGTTCATTCCAGTTAAGGCACCTTGGTTTGGTGGAATGTGGGAACGATGTGTCGGCATAGTAAAGTCAGGACTAAGAGCGGTTGTAGGACGTGCTCTATTAAAGAAAAGTGAGTTGACGACAGTCCTCACAGAGATAGAGGCAGTCGTGAATGATCGCCCGCTTACATATGTGTACACCGACCTGCAAGAACCACTACCATTAACGCCAGCTCACTTACTATATGGAAAACCATTGACTGCGTTTCCATCTGATTTTCAGTCCATAGTAGAGTTAGAGGATCCCTCGTTGTACTCTGAGGTAGCGGTGTCTAAGAGATACCAGTATATATCCAGGATAATCGAGGATTTTAGGAAACGGTGGATTAGTGAATATCTGCTAGCATTGAGGGAAAGGAGTGTTACTCCCTCTGGTAGACCAACGGCACCTACAGTTGGTGAAGTTGTTTTAATTAAAGAAGATAGTCCTCGTTTATACTGGAAATTAGGCCGCGTATTGGAGGTATACAAGGGGGCAGACTCTGTAGAGCGGGTGGCGCTATTGAAGACAGCCACTGGAACTACTGTTCGTCCTATCGCACGTTTGTACGCTTTGGAGCTCGATTCCGCATTGCAATCTGAGGCTCCACCTGTTATTGCTGGGTCCGAGGATTCTCAAAGGAACGACTCACCTCTCACTGATGGTGATCATGCTCGGACCGGGACGCGTCCCAGACGCGCTGCTGCTGGCGCCGTCGACTTGTGGCGTCAGAAGATAGCCTCTGGGCAACTTTAGGTTTAAGGTGGGGTTCAGGTCTTTTTTGTGGGGGGAGTGTATCGTATAAATACGATAGAATATGACTTTTGTGATCTCTTATGTCTCTGTGACGTCACGATCTCTCCTACAGCACCAGACGTAGGACGAGTAGATCGTATATTATAAGATTGTAAATAAGTTAAGTTATAAAAGGCCTAATATGCTATTAAGCAATATTGCCTTTGTCTTATGTAGTATATATGAATTTATCGTATATATCAATATAATTTATCGTATAGAGCAACCTAAATGCGGTACGATAATTTGGGCTCCTGGCGGTTTGCCAAGGCAGCAAGGTGTGCTTTCGAGGTACGCCAGAGCCTTCACGAACACCAACCAGTTAACATCTAATTTTCCGCCCTCAGTTGATCGTGCTTTTGTGCCTGTAATCACAATACACACACACTCAGCTACACCACCAAGACGCTCTCATCGACATCATGACTGACTGATAGATAAGCATACATTATATAATCATGTCCATTCCCATGTAATCATTTATTCTTTCTTTAACTTGACTTGTGTCTTGGGACCGAAGTCTCGTTCCCCATTGTCCACCGCCATATTGGATAAAACGTTCTCCCTTGCCTCATTGCCACGTGGAACTATTGGTGAGTTAATTCCTGGCTAATATTAACCCTTATAACCTTACCCTATATATACATTTATTATGTGAGACCTTTGGATATAAATTAGCTTGTTTCAGATTGAATTCAATTTAGATATAGAGTAGTTTTCATTTAGATTGATTTTATTTGATTCATTATAGCTTAGTAATATTTAACTTCCATTGATAGTTTACCACAATATATATATATATATATATTTCAATAGTTAAATAACATAATCAATTAGTCGGTGTGAAAATAATAATATATGAATACAATTACGTCAGTCTAGTCTATTTAGGAAGTTATAATTTATTTGGAATATGTCGAATTCAGATACCACAAGTTTTCAATGATCTGGTTGTGTTAATGTAGGTTAGCTTGTAAAAAGTGTTACGACCTGGCACTCGGGTACACAAGGGCTCTCAATCAGGACTCGAGTACGGCTCGCTGCCACAACGGAAACACACGATCCCAACCCCTGAGTACTGCCAGCCGAACAAAAAACACCAATACCCTCCAGAGTTCAATCTGCTATAACGGGGTATACAAGAACTCGGTACTAGTGTTCAACAACAGACTAATAAAGAGACAGGAATTATCTAGTCTGGTCAACAATCAAACAATGAAGTAAGAAACAACAACACCAACGAATAGTGTTGGCCGAAGCCGAAGTAATCCACCCTTGACTAAGAACTTAAGAAGTCCTCCACCCTCTACTTCGGATCGGCACTATTACGTTACGTTAATTAATAGTCCTTAAGCATCGAGCAAGGAATCTTCTGAAAAAAGTTAGATGCTTCTCGGATGCTCGTAAGAAGTACGTATCGGATTTTGAACAGTAATTCAATAAGCAAAAACACTGGCAATTAAATACTATTAAAGGTTTAAATTGGCATAAGAACAATTAAAAGAATATGCAATAGTAAATGGCAAACATTAAAAAGAAGTACTCAGCAAATGCAACGGCAATAGCCTACTCGGATTGTGCTCGTGGGCCACTAATCACTAAAGTAGCCAAGCTTGCAACACATGAAATCAATAGTGCATACACAATATCATATATAAGGAAAGCTTCAATACTATTCTGTATCTACTAATCGAGTAAAGTCTAGCTGGGGTACTGTGGGCAAAAGGTAGCAGTGACTGAGCAAAAACGGCTCGTAGCCTAGCGAAGTCCTCACAACTGTTTAAAGTATTACGTTAAAACTAACAAGTGCACTTTGAGAAATCCAGATCCCTTGTATCTGGTTTTCTCCCGGCTCCTTGACAAAGTAAAAACAAACTGTTAATAAAATACAGGGTGGTTAGGCTCTTGCCCTCACGCACTGTAAATTATTAACTCAACACAGTCAGCCGCGAAGACAACCTAGGCTTCACTGAACCGAAACGAGTATGCAGGTTTATCGCTTAACCACTGCATCAAACAACAACTCGTAACACAGAAAAGCCTTACCCCAGTCTAGCATTACCTAGACTAGCAGAAAACAGGAATAATAATAATAACACACAGGGAAATGCATATACAAGTGCAACAAACATAAATCAATCCTATTCTAAGTTAACCCTTCCAAAATAGGCTATCTAATAGGCAAGTATCTCTGAGAACTCAAGCGATAATACGTTGGCTGACTAGCTCTGCACCAACGGGACCATGGAAGTTAAAAAAGGCAGGGAAAAGAGGAGATAAGAATGTAAGGTAGTAGAGAAAGTTCACATCAGACAGAAGAATATATATAGTTAGCAAGGGAAATGAGAAGTCGCTCTACCTAATGAGTTCTGATCAAAAAATGGCTAGACTTCCCTTTTTATACTCGGCCCTCTAGTGAGCCCAACGTGAACTACTAAGGACCGCCCACTGACAATCATTACGTAATTTCTCTCTCTCCTCTGGGATAGACAAAGGCTTTCCTAGCACTGAGGGGAGGGGGGAGAGTGCTAGTGAGTTAGGCCCACCTCCCGCATGGCGCACCCACTGACCCCCAACTGTGGCTGCCTCTCCCATCATTACAAATAAGTTTTACACACAATACTTATAACTAATGATATAAAATAGAGCTCGTTGACTCAGATGAAAACAAAATACATATTCATATTACTTATAGTACAACGGCTCACATGAACTAAGTTAGGAAACTCTACATAGACTACAGCCAAAGTTCCTGCCCTGACGATCCTAGCGAGAGTGGGGCATGACTAGGCGTTCTGTACAACATGCTCACACTGGACATGCGTCACACCTCCCCCAAGATTTTACTTGCTCAACCCTGAGCTAAAATCTGACAAACACAGAACCCCATCAAGCCCCTCACACCCAGCGACCGCATGGCACTAAAACAAAGCTGAGTTTATCACCAAAACACATCTTATTATTTAAAAAAAAATCACATTTTATAACTCCTCCCAACAATAGCAAAAACACACAATATCATGCTCCCAGAGCGAGCTACAGCAGCTCAGCCGTTTGATAGTTCGTGGACTACTTAAACTCTATAGGCTATGACAAACTTATACGATTACCTATATCAAAAGAAAGAGTTTTTATATGATTTTTATATGTTAATATGTTTTTTTCCGGCTGCACTATAGGGGCAAGCCTAGGTTTTTCTTCTATACCAAACGCTCAACTCCTGCTTTACGACCCAATACGCTGGGCTACAACCGCGAGCCAACAAGCACCAAGCGCAAAATACTATCCAAACTAAAGCAGGAGGCTACCCGTGTGTCAATCTACCCAGGATCATATACCCTTGAACGACCATCTGCAACCACGTTGTCACAACCGGCAATATGGCGTATGTCCAGGTTATATACCAATAACCTTAGTGACCACCTGGTCAGCCTCATATTCCTATTGTGAAACTGGTCCAAGAACTTGAGAGGGTGATGATCTGGGTAAACTACAATGACCGGACCATAGGCTGGAACATAGACCTCGAAATGCCCAAGCACAACCGCCAGCAGCTCCTCCTCGACAACAGAGCAGCTCCCTGGGCCGAATTGTACTTCTCCGAGCAGAAACTAACAGGATGCTCCAGCCCATCATCGTCCTTTTCCACAAGGACGGCACCAGCCCCCACACCACTAGCCTCCGTTGCTAGTTGGAAAGGTAGGCTAAAGTCAGGGGCCCTGAGGATCGGGTGAGTGCACAACAGGTGGTTTACTTCCCTAAACACCTTCTGACACTCAGGCACCCATTTGAACTTCTTATCTTTAGATAACAAATCTGTGAGAGGTGCCAACACCGTTGAGTAACCTTTTATGAAGCGTCTGTAGTAGCCTATCATACCCAAGAATCTCATAATCTGCTTCTTGGTTGTTGGGCGCGGAAATTTATTGATAGCCTGTACCTTGTTCTGAGGAGGGCACACCTGTCCCCTTCCCACTACAAACCCAAGGTACTGCACAGTGGCTTTTACGAAGTCACACTTTGCCAAATTTACTACCAGACCTGCTTCACTAAGTTTCCGGAACAAGGTCTCAAGGTGCTCACAATGGCTCTCAAAGTCGTCATCATAAATGATTACATCGTCCAAATATACGGTGCAATTTGGAATGTCCTTTACAATTTCATTCATCAGGTTCTGAAACGTTGCTGGTGCATTCTTAAGTCCGTCAGGCATAACATTGCACCGGTAGGTACTCCCGTCCACAACAAAACCACATACCTCTTTAGCACGCTCGGACAAAGGTACTTGCCAGTAAGCTTTTACTAAATCTACTTTAGACAAAAAACGAGCATTACCAATTTTGTCAACACTATTTTTACTAAAGGGTGGCCCAATCACAGGAATAGGGTGTAACGGAGCCTTAGGAATAACTTGGTTCGGTTTCCCGACACGTTGACAAATATCACATGAGTTTATCCATGACTGCACATGAGATTTCATCCCCCGCCACCAAAACAATTTCCCCAAAGCCGCCACCGTTTTTCTCACCCCTAGATGTCCTGCCAGTGGTATGTCATGCGCCAACCTCAGTAGGCTATCCTTGCACTCCCGTGGCACCACCAACTGGTCCACTACTCCGGACCCCTTTTTGCCAACTACGTTTAGGGTCTTGAAAACGCCTATAGAGGATGCCTTCTAAATAAAAAAAATCTCCTGGCTGTGCATCGCCGTCCTCGTCGAGCTCTACAGCTCCATTAGCACACGTTTGGAGCTCAGGGTCCTCTAGTTGCAACCGACGTAGATCTGAGGGTGCCAAGCGATCTAACTGCTCCCGGAGCAATGCATGACCTTCCCCGATACTGGGCTGCTCCCTCTGTCTCTCTCGATGTACATAACGTTGCTGTCGTGGAGACTCGTCATGCCCAGCCTCGTCACTCTCGATGACAGGCCCAGGGGCTACTCCAGAATTAAGTAATGGTGCTAATACTGAATCACCCAGGAGAGCCGCCGAGTCAAAACTCTTAAAACCAACTCCAGCTTTAGCCTCCTCCTGTTGATCGTTCCTCCGCTGGTCTGAAGACGGAGGACTAGGCTGTGACACTTTAGCTGCCCGAGCTCGGGTGACAACACACGCCATGGGTTGTGTCTGGCACCGCTCGACCCACTCTTGCTCTTCCCTACTCACGTCGGCCGGCCTCTCGGCAACGACTAAGGGTAGAACCTCAGAAGCGGGCATTGCAAAGTCGTTGCCGAGAAGAAGGTCAACGCCCTCCACTGGCAGTTCTCCCACAATCCCGACATCCAATTCACGTGCCACACCATCCACCTCCAACTCCAACCGCACCAGCGGGTATGACCGAGTTGCATTAATACCCTGCACCACCACCACCCGAGCCGCGTTTATAGGGTAGCCAGTCAAGTTTTCATCAGAGTCTGGGAAGCACCTGTATCACGCAAGACCTCTACTCCATGCTTGCGCCCCGCCCACATCATGCAACCCCGCCCTCTATGGTCGCAAAAAACATCCTGAGCAGGGTTCGAGCCTCCCAGGTGCTTCTGCATTGGCTGTGCCTCAGCCTCTGACGAACTGCCCCGGGCAAACTCAGATGCCTTCGGAGTGTGACGCATGTCGAGTGTGAGCATGCTGTACAGAACGCCTAGTCATGCCCCACTCTCGCTAGGATCGTCAGGGCAGGAACTTTGGCTGTAGTCTGTGTAGAGTTTCCTAACTTAGTTCATGTGAGCCGTTGTACTATAAGATTATGAATATGTATTTTGTTTTCATCTGATTCAACGAGTTCTATTTTATATCATTAATTATAAGTATTGTGTATAAAACTTATTTGTAATGATGAGAGGAGAGAGAGAGATTACGTAACGGGGGGTCAGTGGGTGCGCCATGCGGGAGGTGGGCCTAACTCACTAGCACTCCCCCCTCCCTCCTCCCCTCAGTGCGTGGGAAAGCCTTTGTCTATCCCAGATTGAGAGAGATAAATTACGTAATGATTGTCAGTGGGCGGTCCTTAGTAGTTTACGTTGGGCTCACTAGAGGGCCGAGTATAAAAAGGGAAGTCTCGCCACATTTTCTTCAGAACTCATTAGGCAGAGCGACTTCTCATTTCCCTTGCTAACTATAGATATTCTTCTGACTGATGTGAACTTTCTCTACGATCTTTACAGCCTTTTTTCCTCTTTTCCCTACCCTTTTTAACTTCAATGGTCCCGTTGGTGCAGAGCTAGTCAGCCAACGTATTATCGCTTGAGTTCTCACGAGATATATGCCTATTAGATAGCCTATTTTGGAAGGGTCAACTTAGAATAGGATTGATTAATGTTTGTTGCACTCGTATATGCATTTCCCTGTGTATTATTATTATTGTTCCTGTTTTCTGCTGGTCTAGGTAATGCTAGACTGGGATAAGGCTACTGGTGTTGTGATTCCGATGTGTACTAGATTTTGTTGAACCTGTACAATCGCAACGGAGACGTGGGAAGCCTAGGTGGTCTTTCTGACTGTGTACCTTGTGAGTTTAGCACTGTGTTGCGAGTGAGGGCTTTTGCCTCTGCCACCCAACACTGTGCTAACTCGGTTGCTTTGACTTTGAGAGGATCGCCAGGAGAGAACCAGATACTAGTGATCTGGATCTCTCAAGAGAGCATCCCGTCAATTAACGTAATTTGGCCGCACAGCCTTAAGGACCTCGCTAGGCTACGAGCCGCTTGCTCAGCCATTGTTTCCTAGCCTACTACATCCCAGCTAGACTTTGCTCGATCAGCAGATACAGAATAGTATTGAAGCTTTCCTTATGTATGATATTGTTTATGCACTATTGATTTCATGTGTTGCACGCTTAGCTACTTTAGTGATTAGTGGCCCACGAGCACAATCCGAGTAGGCTATTGCCGGTGCATTGGCGGAGTACTTCTTTTTAATGTTTGCCATTTACTATTGCATATTCTTATAATTCTTCTTATGTCAATTTAAACCTTTAATGATATGTACTTGTCAGTGTTTTGCTTATTTGAATAGCTGTTCAAAATCCGATACGTACTTCTTACGGGCATCCGAGAAGCATCTAACTTTATCAGAGATTCCTTGCTCGATGCTTAAGGAATATTGATTAACGTAACGTAATAGTGCCGATCCGAAGTAGAGGGTGGAGGACTTCTTAAGTTCTTAGTCAAGGGTGGATTACTTCGGCTTCGGCCAACACTATTCTTTGGTGTTGTTGTGTCTTACTTCTTTGTTTGATTGTTGACCAGACTAGATAATTCCTGTCTCTTTATTAGTCTGTTGTTGAACACTAGTACCGAGTTCTTATATACCCCGTTATAGCAGATCGAACTCTGGAGGGTATTGGTGTTTTT